>JAOTQG010122124.1:0-10593 GCA_025631175.1 Iris virginica | reverse complement strand
CGCGGATAGTGTTTATTTCTTCTTTTTTTTCGATCTCCTTTAATGAACCTGATATATATTTCTTTCTCTCATTTTTTCTTTTTTTATTTGGTCATCATCTATAATTAACATACCATGAATCTGGAATCTGGATTAGGATTTTTTTTTTTTGTAATATATTTTTAGTTATTTATATAAATCATGAAGAAGCAAATATATATTACTTAAAATCAATTAGCGACCCAAATAATTTTCTAAAGCGTACCGCGTTCCCAATGAACGCACCAACTAATCCTACCCCCACCGTACCCAAAATTTATTGACATGAGTTCCTCGTTCCCGTTCCCGTCCCACGTTCCGGGGTGTACCGCGTTCCTGGTAACTATAGGTGAGAAAGTTCAATGATTTCAATGTAATTTGAAAATGCTACAAATTGCAATTTCTATATACTTATAAAATATTTACATATATCTTAGGTCGAATTATAGCCAAATTGGTCAAACAATGTTAATAGTGGACTCTTTACATCGAAAGAAGGGAGTATAATTTGACAATCTGGATCAGCAACATGCATGTCTTGAATAACCAAAGGGGCGACAACATGGCGTTGAACAATCTCACCTAGCACATTGTGCCCATTGCTAGATGATCGATTTTTATACCAAGTTACGATTAATTTTATTAACTTACGAGGGTAAAGGTTTCCTTGGTCTTGCAGCCATTTGTTCATTAAGGCAGCAAGTTGAAGCTATTGAAAACCTTGAACCAGTAACTGAGATGTTGATACAATTATTGTGTGCTGTTCCTGGGTGGCATGAAAACAATTATCAGGTAAATGCCTTATGCTGGCTTTTACTACATTGTTGGTTTGGTTATTCGGCTGGATCAAGGAGATTTCTGGTATATTAGCTAATATATATTGCCCATGAGTGTAGATTCTGCAACAGGTTTTTGAAGTCGTCACTTATATAGCTTCAGCAGTGACTCCATTTTCTAAACGATGTGTTGCCCTCTGTCTACAAGGTAGGCGTTTGAGTGCATTTTTTGGTACCTGAACAGATTTGTGTGTCTTTTTGGGGCAGAGAAGTGTCAAGTAGGTTCCTACCTCCAATAGTTGAATTTTGTTTTGTCATTAACTTTGGTTGAAAGACAGTTTTGTTTCATAGACTTCAAGACATCTTGATGCACATATTCATGTACACCAGGAAGTGATGATCAAGAAAACTACACACTGCTCATGATAATGAAAATCACCAAGTAACAATGGATTGTTTAAATCGTTAATGAAATGTAAATTCCTTGCATTCTGATGCTGGTTGTAATCCTTTGCCATGAGCTATCAAGGAGATAGATTGGTTGGCCTTGTGTTAATAGGGGTGATAAAGTATATTCTTCGTCGAACTCCTTTCTCTTTATATTTTGCTTTGGTTGTATGCTTCAGCACATAGTTTGTCATTTTTCTCTGTCTTCAAATTCATACTCGGTTTGCAGGTATAATCGAAAAGCTAGCAGAAGTTAGAACCCGTCCTCACGCGTTGAAGTGCCTCACAGCTTTCTCTGAAGCTGTTGGTCCCAGATTTATTTTTGAGAAAGTATGTAGCTATTTCCTTCTATCTACTCATTTATCTGTTTTCTTTCAATTGATTTTTTTTTTCTTTTCTGTTTGTCGTAGTGTAGGCTGTAATTTGCATTGTAGTGTTACGATTCCTTTTGATGACATCAATTTTTTGTTTTTTCAAGATGAATGCTTATTTGGAAGTTCATAAGAATCCAAAGGTTCTTAGTGAGGGAATTTTGTGGATGGGTTCTGCTGTCGAGGACTTTGGCATCTCATTTTTGGACTTGAAGGTATTTCCTATCTCCTATGTAATAATGCTGTCCTGGAACCAGTCTCCCCAAATATGGTGGTAGGCTGCCTACATCTCACCTTCCCTATACCCTGTGTGGGTGGGAGCCTTGTCCACTGGGTTCGTCCTTTTAATTATGCTGACATTAGTCCATGATAGACATTCCCCAGTGTAGAAAACGGTGATCTATCCTCTTTTTACAGGATTTAATCAATTTCTGTAAGCGAGTTGGTTTTCAATCCACTGCTGTGGTTTCTAGGAATGCCACTGTGAAGCTTATTGGGGCTTTGCATAAGTTTGTTGGTCCAGGTAATTATTTCACTTCTAGGGATGTTGTTTGCCCGAAAGTAAACATGTGACATGTTCTTTACTTTCTTCTTTTGCAGATATCAAAGATCTTCTTCAAGATGTCAAACCGACACTTCTTAGCGCTATTGAGTTGGAGTTCAAGAGAAGCCCGTTCGAGGCATGTTGTTTCTGCAATGAACTTTCATCTGGGTTTACATTTTAGCATATTATATCATTATTTTGGTTTCCGGCAGGGGTCATCAGCAGTGAGGAGGAGAACTGCAAAGGATCCAATCGCTGTGCCTTCCATGCAACCCAATGGAGTATCAGGTGGTGATATTACTGAAAAGGATGCAACTTTCCTAGTGAAGAAGATGAGTCGTCCTGACACGAAGGTATGTTTGGCAAAATATATTCATAAGGCTAATAATACGCCCATGTGCATATGTAGCACATGAATGTCATGTATGAGCTTCAGCAATTCACTTTATTTGGTTCAGGTGACAAAGAATCAAAAAGAGTTACAAGCATCACTGGGTTTGGTTTCAAAAAAATTAAAACTCCAGCGGGCTCATCGAGGTTGATCCACTAAAGTTCCATTTATTTCTAATTTAATTGCGTATTTCCCCTCTTCGCCTAAAATAAAATTGTTTTACTTGCTTCTAGAATTGTCTAACTCCGCAAAAGCAATTTCAAAGATCCCAACTTCCAAGAGTAGCTCAAATATCGCAAAACATAGTACACAAAGTAAAGCCAATGGTGACCACATATTGAAGCCTGGAAGGAGAACAGTTCACTCTGTATGTAACCACTCATTGAGTAGCTCAAATATCGCAAAACATAGCACACAAAGTAAAGCAAATGGTGACCACATGGTGAAACCTCGAAGGAGAACAGTTCACTCTGTATGTAACCACTCATTGAAAGCCACTCCTTTGTGGAATATGGAGATTTGTACTCATACTAATTTATCGACAGAGTGGCATTCTTGCAAAAGGGTCAGTGCCTCTTGCAAGATCAAGGTCAGAAGGAGCTTCATCATTTCAAAGTGCTTTTACCAATACACAGGATCTGTTCAATATAAAGAACTCAAAGAAGGTAGCAAGCTAAAGAAATTTATTTCTTTATCCTGAATCAACTGAAAAGTGTACTGCACATGATCTGTGTCATAATGTTGTGTAGGAAGACAGACTCCGTCTAGTGGTTCAAAAGTTCAGATTCCAGGAGCCAGGAGCAGAGCAAATTCGAGGTGTTGAGGTCTGGTTTATATATGTCAAGAAGTCAAATAATTTGAATTTCTACTTGATGCGGTATTATATTGAGATTACCTTACTGTCCATTCATGTCTTGCAGATTGACTTAAAATGTTTCTTTATTCGAGATCTTCATGAACTGCTTTTGAGTGCAGATTCTAAAAAGCAACTTTGTGGCCTCGAGATACTGCAGAAGGTGGTTTAGTTAGAAGTTCAAATTTTGTTTTACTTTGCCTTTGTGTGATAGCACCCACATGGATTATTACTGTGTCAATGTTGTCAGCTTTGTAAAATACAAGGAGTAATGCTAATAGCACAAAAAGGTTACAAAATCCGGATTTTGAAATACATTTACCAATATGTTGTGTTAGCATTTCTGTCTTTTCGCTGAAAGGGTTGAAAACACGTTCCGCAGAATCTTAAGTAGAAATATGCTGCATACTAGCTTCTTAACAGGTGCCCTCAGGGAACTTGTTTGAAAGAGCTTGGTTGCGTATTTTCTTTCTAATCACGTTCATCAATGCGTTTTCCATTACAAAAATGATTGTTTATTTATCATAGATTATCAAGTATACAAGACAGCATTAGTTATTTCTTGAAAAATGGTATGCGAAGATATCCGGTCCGGACCCCCTTGGAGAGTACACTATGAATGCCCCTCAGATGACAGGCCAGACAAGGGCCATGCACCAACCAAATCGACACTTGCATTTATATTTTCCTCATAGTGTTGGAAAGATTAGTACCCTGTGAAAGTGAATCTCACGTTTTTGATCCAACACTGCAGGACTAGAAGAGCATTCTGAATTTTCGTTCAACTTAGTTGGAAGGGACTGTTGTCTTAATTTACCCATTTTGAAAAGAGTTCTTCATCTGAAAATTCTATTTACTTTACAGGCTGTTACCTCAAATCAAACCGAAGTAATTGAAGTTCTTGATATACTGTTAAGGTGGTTTGTTTTACAGTTTTCCAAGTCAAATGCAGCATGTTTAATGAAGGTAATGTACATATATTTTATCTGGAAATACGATTTCGTAGGACAGGATATATGGTGATGCTCGATGCCTTTTCTTCTTCTCAAGTGCAGGCTCTGGAGTTTCTCTTTGGCCTTTTCAACATGTTGAAAGCCAGATGTTTTACATTATCTGATCCAGAAGTAGCCATTATTCTTCCGTTTTTGATTGAGAAGGTTCGTTGTTTTCATTCCCCCCCCCCCCTGCTTTGTGGCATTTATACTAAGAGCTTATGTTCCGGTCCATTTGTTTGTTACTTTATTCATGTACTTCTGTTGCATCAAAAGCCATTAAAAGAAGGTTACCTCCCCCTCTTCCCAACCACACATATACACACACACACTGAAGAGTCAATAATAGAAGGATCAATAACCATTCATTATGTCGTACTGCAGCTTGGACATAACACAGACAGAGTACAAAAAAAACTATGGAATTTGATGGAACACATCTCTTTCATTTATTATCCAGAGAAGATTTTTCCATACATCGTGGAGGGGTTAAAATCCAAAAACAATCGAAGGCGGATAGGGTGTGTTGAATTTGTTGAGTTCTTACTTGATAATCATAAATCTCAGGTAAGGCTTCAATGAAGAGCTTTTTTCTTTTTCTTTTTAAATTCCATGTTCATTGTTCTGGCATAATATGATATACCTATTTGGCCAGACTGGGGGACAATTAAAATATCTGAAGAATATTTCAACTATGATTTTGGAGAAAGATGCAGAAATAAGGAGAGCTTCTCTCAGTACTATGGCTACTGCATACAAATATTTTGGTATGTGACTATGCCACAGTGGATCTCATTTAAGTTTTTGGCTTAGTCTCAGTTATGCCATACTGTTTCGTCCTTGGTCGTTTTGGATTTCTGTGTACATTTTTTCTTTTGAAGCTGGAATGTTTGATCCTCCTACCAAAGTTAATTGGCTTAACCCTTTGGATAAGAACCAAATCGCATTGCTCAACAGCCCTCTAATCATTTTTGTTAGTGTTATCCGGAGTCTTGACTGAGCCAAAACAGAGTAGTAATAATGGGAGAGGAAAACCCTACGACAAGTCAACGTCCACCCCTCAAAGAGCATCTAGTTGTTTAGAATGCTTCATTGAGAGAATATATAGAATGAGGGAGTGGACTCAGCAACAACTTAGAAGTAAATGCTGAAGTTTCAGAAACCTAAATCATATCACGGGAAAATACTTGTACAATAGTCCTGGAGCTTCATGTCTAGGGACGAAAATTAGAAGTACAGCACTCCAAGGGAAAGTTATCAAACAAGCTTACGTAATTTTTCTTTTTGAACATAGTTTTATCATTTAAACGAAGTAAAGAAATGGTGAATTGCCCATTGCTTACAAGGTAGATTAGCCAGTGGTGACCTTGATGACTATACCTTGATGACTATGAACATAGATGTAGATTTTTTCTAGATAAATAAATCATATTTGAACTCTATAGGTATCATGGCAAGCACTAAACAACCTTTGGCCTATGTTATGGTGTATGTACCTGATCCTTCTCACTTGATATGCACCTAGAGAGAACATCTATCATTTGAGTTTGTCATAAATTTGCATAAAGCTATCAATGCGGCACATTTAAAAACTTTGAGCTAGCACAAATACTATTTCATCTTTAGAAGGGAAAGTTTACCTTAATCCCATGCATTAAATTGGGAAAGATGAATCCAGCATTAAGCAATTGAACACACTATCTTGGACAAGGTTATAGGGTATGTTATAACTAGGGGTGTAACGGTTCGGTTTAGGGTATAAACCGCAAGCCAAACTGCACCCTATCGGTTTGAAAATTTTCAAACCTAAATCGAATCGCGAGACTTGTAAACCAAACCGAACCGATAAATCGCACTCGGTTTAGAACAAATCTTGTAATTTTTCAAAATAAATAAATATAGCATAATATTCATTACAAAAAAATAAATATAGCCTAGGCAGTTAGAGTCTTTGTTATGTAACAATTAATCAGCCTATTTCGTAACATTAATCAGCCTCAAGGTTAGGTAATAAGATAAATATATCATAAAGATAAAACTTTAATGAGAAAATTTATAAGAAATGATGAATCACATGGCTTCAATATTGGTAACATAAGACAAAGGATTTTAATAGTATTAATGTGAATATGTTAGATTTAAGTTTAGCGTATACTTATTAATTTATTTTATATATAAAAGGGGTATGTATAAATAAATAAATAAATATATATATATATAATGTGAGTGGAATATATGAAAATATATACACATTAGATATCGGTTCGGTTCGGTTTGGGGTGCCAAATATTTATATACACATTAGATATCGTCAATGCTAGATTTGCTTAATAGAAGCTTATGCAATGAAATGTGGTTATACCGTATAAGCACATTTCACCCATCTAGTGAAAAGATTTGGGGGGGAGGAGGGGGGGGGGGTTCTAGAATTAGCATGAGTATGAGATGCTTTGATGAATTCATCCAAGAACATGGTTTACGCGATTTACCACTGTCTAATGCCGCCTTCCCGGTTCGTGTCTGGGAAGTGGAACTGTGCAACCAGAATTGATAGATTTCTCGTAACACGTAGAGGCGAGTTTTCCCGATTTGGTCCGGTCGGTTCTTCTTATAATTATGTCGGATCACTTTTCGATTACGCTTGAGTCCACTCTGATTCGATGGGGTCCCACCCCTTTTCATTTGGAGAACATGTAGTTATATCATCTTGATCCTAAAGAATTAGTGGGTAACTGGTGGGAGGAGTGTGTGGTTGAGGTGGGGGGATTTCGTTTTGATGTGTAAGTTGAGATTTTTGAAGGAGAAGTTGAATGTCTGAAATAAGGAGATTTATGGGAATATAAAGGTGAAGAAGGGCGCACTTATTGGGAAGTGGAGGAGCTGGATACGGTTGAAAAGTCTAAGTGTTTGTCTTTTGATGAACTGAATAGATGGTCTAGACATATTGAGGAGCTTGAGTATATTTTGTTTAAAGAAGATGTAAGGTAGCGGCAAAAGGCTAGAGTGAAGTGGGGTTAAGGAAGGGGATTGCAACTCCAAGTTCTTCCATAAGCGTAGACGTGGATATATTAAGGAGATGGGGATGGAAGATGGTGTTATTGTCAGAGTTTTGGGACTATCGCCAAGGAGATATCTGATTTTTACAAGAACCTATATTCCGAGGATATTGCTAGTCGACGAATGATCGAGGGAATTGATTGTATTCCCATTTCGGAGAAGGCAGAAGGGTTGGAGATAATGCACTTGGTCCAGGTGGGTTACTTTGACTTTTTGGTGAAGTGTAATGTACTCCATAGGAGATTTTTCTTTCTTTTCGGTCTGATAGAAAGCTTTACAAACATCATACACACGATTCATGTTACCTTGGCCCGAGAACAGGAAATCGAAATACTCCATAAGTTCTTTAACAAACTCAGTGATTTGCCGAAGGGGTGATTTCCGGCTAAATTGATTTTCGTATCGGCAAAAAAGTTGTGCATCATCCCTTAACCAAGCTTTCCCTTGAGTTGACTTAGGATCCGAAGGTGAATCGTTGGTCAGATGGTCGTCCTTCTCAATACTACAAAGAAATATCTGCACGCTCTTGCTCCAATCAATGTAATTACTCCCGTTTAATTTCTCATCAGTAATCTTTGTCGATCAAGGAAGAATCTCCGTGATGAGAGAATTTTTTTCTTCTTTGGCTTCAACAGCCATTGAAATCACAACAAAATAATCCACAGCTACTGTTCATGCACTGTTCACACGTGCACTGTTTAGGCGACTGTTCATGCAGCACTGTTCACGCAGTGAAAAAAATTGTTTTTGATAATGAAACCCTAGGCAAAACCGACTCGATGGGGGCAATAACGTTTAAGAATTGGGCCATGATGCTCTAATACCATGTGCAGCAATCGAGAACAGGAATATATGAAATACATATATTCCAAAAGGCTTAACCTAAATCTGGTTAGGCAAGAGTATTATACTCCTAATTCTAATATAATAATAATTACAAATCGGTAAGATGACATTCAAAATGAACAAATTTTTGAAATGGTAGAAGTTGCAATTATTGGATATAAAAAATAGACAAGTCTCCTAGGATGGTTTGGGCGTGTACATTGTAGACCACCAAGTGCGTCGGTTATGAATCGTGCATATTACTTTATGGTACAGAATGTTGGGGCAGTTAGGAAAGAACGCTTTAACAAAGTGAGTGTTGCGAAGATGGATGTGATGTAAAAATTGGAAAGATAACATTCAAAGTGAACAAATTTGTGAAATGGTCGAAGTTGCAATTATTGGAAATAAAAAGAGAAAAATCTCCTACGGGAGTTTGGGCCTGTATATTGTAGGCCACTAAGTGCATCGGTTATGAACAGTGACGCAATGTCAACAACTGGGCTAGAGGGACCAGAGACCAAACTAGCATGGACAACCATAATTAAACAAGACTCGAAGGAGTGTGGCTTACGTGATGACCTTGCATTTGGGAGAAAAATGATTCATATAGCCTATCCCAAGTACTTGAGACAAAGGTTATGTTGAGTTTCTTTTTAAAATTTTGTAGATCTTGTTCATAATTTGTATAGTGGTTCTTGGTGTTGTGCAGCTGCCTTATATTCTATAGCAAAAGCTCTTGATTATAACAGAAGCTGTCCACTAAATGAATCAGTTTGAGAAACCTGAAATTATGGATGATAGTTTCAACCACTTTTTTAAATAGATGGGGTTTAGTTTATTCTTACTTCTGCACAGTTGTTTATGTTATCTTGTACATTTCATTGTTTTATACAGGTGAGGACATATGGAAATATGTTGGGAAGCTATCTGCAACAGAAAAAAACTTGTTGAATGAGAAATTTAAGTTGAAGGTATGCATACATTGATTCAAGCTCTCACATTTTTTTTGTTCCTGATTATTATGTCTTTGTCAGGCTCAAGAGATGGAAACAAAGAAAGAAGGAACTGGTGAAGCTAGGGAAGGTTTGAATGACAGTGGGTGCGTATACTTCCAATGCCCTTTTAGTTTACTGAGAGTTAATATCTTCAAGTGTCCTCGCACTTACATATTTCCAATCTCAAGAACTGATTGTGGAATGTAAATGAAAATGTAAATTCACTCGAGCTTCGTAGTACTCTCACTCAAGCATTTAATGTCACAACTGGGCTTGACATGATGTATCTGAAGAAATAATGATGTACCTTGTCAGAAATGTAATACATGAACTTGTCAAGATGCGAGGATCAGAAATGAAGGATCACTTGTCCAAGATTGATAAAAAAGCAGAACATCAACCTCATATTCTGGCTGAAATCAATTGCAATCATCAGGTAATTTTGATCGACTTAACAATAGTTTTGTGCATGTGATATTGAAGCACGTTAATGAAATGTCTATAATTTCAGAATTCTGATGGTGTATCAAGTCCTGTTGACCAAAATAGCCATTGTGACAGTGATGTTTACTCCGCTAAGTCATGTTAGGGTGATCAACTGGTGGTATACTATATATGATGCCTTTCAAGTTTCAACTCCTTCCTCTCTGGAATTCATCAGTTTTTATAGTAAGTTTACGTTTAATAAAAGCTTCTTTATGGGACTTATTTCCATTACATCTTTTGGCGGCAAATGATTTTCCACTGAATTTATACTTAGCCTTGCTACTCTAATTGTTCAGTCTTCTTTCAAACAGCAAGAATCACTTCACTCAAAAAGAATGTAGGAAATAAGTCTATTTACAAGTGATCTTCTATACAAGTACGATGCGACTTCTAAAAAATCCACATGATTAGCAAGTATAGTTCTGTCTCACAGATGGTTTTGCTTTTTAGCTGTTACTTCCATCAAGAATTCTTACAAATCAGATGGGAACCTCATCATTTGTGTTATTATCATGCCAGGTTTGCTGCATGAAATATTAATCTTGCTTACTGATTTTGTTTTCTTACCGATTTACAGGCATCTCTTTTCTCTATTTCCAGCAAACTATATTTATAGTTTATATAATAGAGCTGGTTTAGCCCGTTTCTATGTTGTCCCTTTTTCATGCATAGATTTATGAATTTTTTATTTGTTCATTTCGAGAAGATCTATTTACTTGGCAAACAAATGTACATGCTTGGGGGTAACAGTAAATATCTATCTTATAAATTTGATCAGTGGAGCCCACCTTCAGATGAACAGTAACTCCCCAAATGAATAGTGACGGGCTGCACA
>JAOTQG010122113.1:0-10594 GCA_025631175.1 Iris virginica | reverse complement strand
AACTTTGATCATCCTCTATCATAGTACTTCATCATACTGAGTTTCGGATGTATGCTCTGTGATTGCCATCTTAGTATATATGGATCCTTCACATCAGAAAACCAAACTCACGTATTGATTTTGAAGAACGGATCTATTAGGATCTTGAGTCTTTCCTTTCTGTTTCAATTCGAGTTCTTTGAGAAAATTATAAGTCGACAAGGTGGTTGCAGTTGTGTTCTCCGAAAAGTGAGAGAAATAGGAAAGAAATTTTCCAAAATCTTGTGTCTCTATCCTTTAAAGAGTTCTTGATCATTAGTTTTTGTGCCTACTAGGTAGTCTCCTTTGTTAAATATGAATACAGATTCCTGTTTATCATGTAACTCTTCTAGTTTTCGTAAGTCTTCTGTATCTAAAATAGATCAGTTGTATGAAATATCGTATGTCCCAAATGACTCTATAATTCTTATTATCCAGTTACCTATGGTTAATCCTTATAGTATATTTTCTAAGCCTAACACATCTCTTTCCAAAAAAGTCAAAAAAAATAATAGCTTCTTCTTCTTCCTCAACTCCTTAGTTTGTTAAGGAATATGTACAAGCTTCTAAGTTTGATTCTCACCAAATCCTCGCTACTCCCTCAGAATATCTTGTTACTCTGTCCCTTCCACTTGACCTTTCTAAACACCGTCTTTCCCAAGCATATACACATATCTACTTTGGTGCTGTCAGATTAGCATGGTCGCAAAGATCTTCTAGCGTTCTCTCGTATAGCTCTGGTAGATACAAGATTTGTTGAATACCAAAATGCTTGTATTGGAACAATCCAGACAACCTTAAATGCTGGCACGATTTTTGTCACCTTCTACCGAAACTTCAATATGTCTTTAAATGACCCCTCACTGTGCACCGCCCTTAAAGCCCAAATCCAAATTGGTGGTGTTACTGTAAATACGTTCAACGACTTTTCACTATCAAATGGCCTACAGGGTGCAAAATCATTCTATGGATCTCATGGTTCCTGGTCAAGAAAATTCCGGCGAAGCCTTGTTCCTTGAAATTGACTCAAATGCACAGTCGACATGTACTTATGTCCCGAGGCAACTATCCAGAGCAGAGCTATTAAAGCTTCTCCTAGAAAAATGGGTGACCAATTATGAGCAAACCCATCAAGCTCCACCAGCTCCTGTTCACACTACTACAGCCCCAGAATTCGTCCGTCATGGGAATGGAACTGTTGAAGTAAAGTTCACAACTTCTCAGTTGGCTAGTTCGACACCTAATATCTTCTCGACTATACACATGATCGAACCGGCCAAACTAGTGGTTCCCTCAAAGAAGTATATGTGGTATGATGTCTGTGACTGCTTGGACGATGCTTTCAAAATTGATACGGATGCTGATGTTGCTATCAAAAAGAATTCTTCCCAATAGAAGCTCAAAAAGAGATACGAAGAATGTGATACTTCCGTAGGTCTCCTTGGAGAACCATCGGGTAAGTTTGACTACTTTGTTCTCTACTCGAATAAAACTCCCAAGCCTACCTCACCTCCTCAACCATGTAAACTCAATTCCCCATCTCATATTTCTCCGTACTATCAAAAATCCTTATCAATAATTCACAAAGAGCCTACTCCTTCCATCTCCCATTCCATGCTATATGGTTTCCCCTAATCCAAAAACTAATCCAAACTCTTAGACTACCACACATAATTTCCTCCCCTAAGCCCATTTGAACATCCTCAACAACGAACCAAGCATGATTGGAAAGTAAAAAACCCTATAAACCTTGGCCCTACGGGACTTCCAACTCCAATAACTCCAGCAGAGGCTACCCTCAATTGGCAAAGTGAAAATGCTATTGCCCAGAATGAAGCGCTTAAGCAAATTATCTCTCGACAGACAAAATTTGCAAAAGCACAAGTGGTTCTTACTTCCAGAGTCAAATCTCTCGAGGACATGACAACCGAAATCCGGCAGAAAATTCAAGTTCTTCATCATGAATTTCTTCAAATTGTTTATGCTCCTCCATCAGCCCATAATTCTTCTTCTCTTTCTCAAAAGGAAGCATAAATGAAGTTTCTCAAGAACCAACTCCAAGATCTTGAAAGGCAGTATAAGAAAAAGAGAGTATCAACTTTTGCTGATGATCCAAGGAGATTACCGTCAACTCCCTTTGTCAAACCCGCCTTTGACCCATAGCCTATACCACAACCCTCATATACAGAGTCGTCTCCCTCACTTTCACTTTGGGCTTCCACTCCTCTACCTAAACCTAAGCCTGTAACATACCCTTCATCGATAGCCTTTTCCTCAATTATGCATCCACGTCCTCAAAACTCTTCTAAAGCACCAGAAATTCTACCCATTGAAAAAACCAACCCAGTTTCATCCTTTCTCAAAACCCTTGCTAACCATCATACCCCTTCGGTTCCCTCTTTTATTGGCCCAGTAACTACTCCGCCATCAGAAGTTGATGTTGAATTCGACCCTTATAATTGAGCACTTGTTCATGGCAGAGCCAGAATCAACCGTCCAAGAGGACACCGAACCGTTTGTTCCAGAGGAAGCTGCATCCCAGGCTGGAAAGTACAGAAGCTAGATCTTTTCCTAGATCAGACACCGAAGTCCAGTTCACCTTTGATGATATCCCACCCTCCAAATGGCATGAGATCAGTTGAAATGTGAACTTAGTGCACGGCATAATTACAGTATTATCCCATTGACATGGTCATCAAAAGATTTCTCCCTCGAGCCCAAGGCCGTTTGAGAGATTGGTATCTAAGTCTTGGTGAATACCGACAACGAAGGACGCTATCAGCTCCATCACCTGAAGACTTTATAAGTATAATTTATGCTGAGTTCATCGGCAACCCAGTCGAGCACACTATTCATGCCCGAGAAGAATTTCTAAAGATGAGATGCTGCTCATTCCTGAAAAAGGATCTTGAAAAGCATTATAATCTCATGTCTCAACGATTTTACTGCCTTCAGGGTGTTGATGATGTCAATCTTAAACCAGTCTTCCTCAACTCCTTCCCGGAATCACTTGGAAATGAAGCATATAGGGCTTTGGAATCCAAAAATATGACAGTGGCACAAGTCTCTCTTGGTGGTCTTTATCAGTTGATCCTAAATTCACTCGAAAAGCTTTGCAACCTGAAGAAATTCTTTGCTGAGTTTGAAAAACTAGCAAACATCTTGGTTCAGCTTGCAATGACAAGTATTTGCAGATCAAGTGCAAGAATAAATCTTCTTGTGAATGCAGTCATGGAAGAAAAAATACTTATTCCAAGAGATTTTCTAAGGCCAACTTCTTCGACCCCTTCAAGAAAAAAGGAAAGATATTTCGCCGCTATCCCCGAAAAAAATGGAAATTCCTAAGGAAAAGGACTCAGCGTGGACGTAAGTTTGATAAGTGTTACATATGTCATAAGAAAGGCCACTTCGCAAAGGACTGTCCGGATAAAAAAGAAATCTCAGGCATTAATACAAACACTCAGTCAGATCGAGCCAGTGAACCTCTCCGATCTTGAATCCCTCTACTCCCTTGATGATGAGCCCGGTAATTCAACAATTTGTTCGATCGCTTACTCAGACTCTTCATCGGAAGCATATTCAGATTCTAATTTGGATTCATCAGATGATTATTCTAACGTACAAGTGCTAATGATGAGCCCTCTTCCTCACATATCGCCAGTACAAGAAAGTCAACCGGTCCCATTAGCCAAAGTTCATCTTCTCACATCCACCTATGCTAAACCTATCCAGGTAATTGCTTTCTTTGATACTGGATCCTCTGTTTCCATTTTGAACCCCAAGATTCTTCCTACAAATTTTTGGAAACCCCATCACCAAACCTTCCTTGCAGCAAATGGAGAAAGCTTTATTATTGACAAAATCAGTAATCCAGTTTATCTCCGTCTTTTCCCTAAGTGTGTCATTAAACATAGGTTTCTAGGCTCAAGCTCTCCTGGTAAAGACCTCCTCATTGGTTTTGATATCCTTCATAAATTATCAAATTTAAGATGAACTCAAAATGGTCATTGTTACAAAAGTTTTACCAACCCTTGGAGCCCAGTTTACCATCTGTACATGACATCCACTCCTTCCATAGAGTCACTCAAACAACAGATAATCCAAACTTATTGTGCCTCTTCTCATACTGAGTTCCTCTCTAAACACCATTCTCCTTTGTGGTTAAATCCTTCATTTTTTGTGTCACTTCCATTCAAACAAAATAAGATGTTAATCCTACTAAAGCAAGCCACCCAGGAATGAACCCTGACCATTATCAGCTTGCCCTACAAGAATGCAACCAGCTCGTTGAACACAACGTCATTGAACCCACTTGCTCTCCGTAGGCATGTGAAACTTTCTTTGTCAACAAGCGCAGCGAACAAGTTCGTGGAAAGTTAATATTGGTTATAAATTATTAGCCACTAAATCATTTCTTGGCAGATGATAAATTTCCTTTTACACAGAAGAAGTCCTTATTCTATTCCCTTACAGATGCAAAAATCCTTTCAAAGTTTGATCTCAAGTCAGGTTTTTGGCAGCTAGGAATTACTCCTGAAGATAGGCCAAAGACTACTTTCTGCATGCCAAATCATCATTACCAGTGATAAGTCATGCCATTTGGGTTAAAGAATGCACCATCTGCTTTTCAAAAGGCAATGGTCACTATTTTTGAACCCATCCTCCCTAATGCGTTGGTATACATTGATGATATCCTTTTATTCTCCCCTGATGAAAAGTCTCATGTCGACCTGCTCTCTCGGTTTCACTCCTTGGTTCACAAGTATGGCATAATGCTCTCAGAGAAGAAAATGGAAATTGGTGTTCCATCTATTGATTTTCTTGGAATGAAGATATCTGAAGGCAAGTACCAGCTCCAGCCCCATATTGCTCAAGAACTGCATAAATTCCCAGATGAGTTACCTTCTAAAAAGGCAGTACAACAGTTTCTTGGAGTAGTCAACTATATGTCTGATTTCTTACCCAAGTTATCAAAACATACAGTTTGGCTGTTCCCCATGCTTTAGAAGAATCCTCCCACTTGGACAACAAAGCAAACAGACGCTGTTAGAGCAATTAAAAAGCTAGCCGATGTGATGTCTCCTTTGAAGATTCCCACGTCATCAGTAAAGAGAATCCTCCGTACAGATGCTAGTGATGAAATAGTGGGCAGTTGTACTCCTTGTCCAAAGCAAAGATAATATCAGGTCTATATGTGGATACAAGAGCGGCACATTCAAGACATCTGAGCAACATTATCACTCCATATTCAAAGAGATTCTTGCGGTAAAAAGAGGAATCGAAAAGTTTCAGTTACCTCTAATCGGACATGAATTCCAAGTTGAGATGGACATGTCATCTTTTCCACGCATGCTAGGGTTCAAGAAAAAGATGCTCCTAGAATCCCAGCTTTTGCGATGGGCAAATTGGTTTTTCCAATGGAAGTTTACTGTGAAGCACATCAAAGGCGCATCAAATGTTCTTGCAGACTTCCTCTCAAGGCCAGATGCCTATAAAAAGAAATGCGGTAACCAGTTGGACGCCAAGGTAATCCGAAAACATACCCCTAGCATCCTTCCTATGGTGTTCCCTATCAATGGAGCCTCCTCTTCCTCTGACCCTGGTGCCTCCTCTTCCTCCTCCTCCCCTCCTGTATCAGTCCCAGTGCTTCAACTTCTCGAAGATATAATCGAAGCCATAACTGACATAACCCTAAAGAAAAGAGTCATACTGAGCCACCAAAACTTCCTCGCTATCCTCCTCAGTAAATACGGTCTCTTCATGAAAGGTCTCAAATTCCACCCGGACTATCCGTAACTAAATATCTTCCACATCCATGACTTATTCAGATTTCCTAAAGAAGCCCTTTACTTTTTCTGGTATTTGTTTGAGTCATACAGTATTGGGATCTCCTTCAACTCCGTCAAACTCCTCTCATATGTCCTTCAATGTCAGTTTAACAGTGCACCCCCTCAGTCTCAAAACTTGTTCAAACTCCTCCAGTGGTTTCTTCCAGCTCACCATTGGATAAGTCAATTGTCCCTCAATCACCAAAAATATTGTGTGATACTGTTTCGAAGACCATGTTCCTATCTTCCGTCTATAACCATTTTGAATCAGGGATATGCGCATGTCTATCACTTTCCAATGGATTTTATTTTTGAATGGTATGAGATCAACCCCTCTAGTATTACAAGCATTATTCATCACTACGATAAGCACATGGAGATACGTAGAGCCATGGCCGAAGAAAATATGGTCAGAGCAAATACAGTCCCCGCACAGGTTATGTATGAAATGGTTGCTTGGTCAGATGATCACCTAGTCTCTTCAAGATGGATCGAAGCCGTTGATCAGTGGCGTGCATCACATTTGGTTCCAAACAGTGAATCATCAGACTCTCTGGAAGATGAATATGATGATACAATGATGGATCCTACGAAGACCCATACGAAGATGACCCGTCTCACCAAGATTCCCGTTGGAAATGATGTTACGCTTATGTCATAAGTGGTGATGCCGTGCTTATGTCATGATTGTGTCATGAGTGATTATGATGTAAGCGCTTATGTAAATAATGTTTATCTTCTAGAAGGTCGTACTAAGATAAGGATAAGAATGTAAGATAAGGATAAGTCTCACTCTTATCCCTTATCTTTTAGTTTTTGTTGTTTTATGCTTTCTTCCTTGCTAAGATAAGGGTAAGATTCTTTCTTATCTCTTGTCTTTTGTTTTTTTACGTTTGTTCTTATCCAGTTATAAACTAAAGATAAGATTCTCTCTTATCTCTAGTATTTTCTTTTCGTTGTTTAGTGACCCCTATTACCTATAGATAGGGCTCTTGTATTCAGTTGTGATCATCCTAAAAAAAGCTTGTAAACTATTTTGAAATTTATCAAGAAGTTTTTCATATCCTCTCTCTTGTTCTTCAGTATACCCTCCTTACTAAATAGTTTGTAGAGTTTATAGTTTGTTTGTTATAATTCGTTTAAGTTCTTACCGATGTTCTATACATCGGTCATAAACCCCTACACACCAGTTCTTACTGGTCTTCTATCGATCGGCCATAAACCCCATATACACTCTATGTTGTTGAATAAGAGACACTAAAACTAAATGTATCAAAATAAGTGGATGATTTTTGGTTTGTTCCAATATACTCTATTTGTACCAAAATAAATGTCCTGATTAGTATTTTTCTGATAATTAGCAAAATTAAACGTTGACCATAATTTTAAGCAAAATGATTTGATTTTAAAAAATTTTACGAGTTGTTGATAGTTTACTTAGACTTTTCATTTTTAAATTTTTAGACCAAACTTAACAAACATATTATTAAATAATTGGTCAAAGAAGGAGGGAAATTGAACATTATTTTGAAGTTTAAGAGTTGTTATTGAGAGTTTGAATTCTTAAAAATGAAATAGGACATTTATTTTAAGACGACGAGAGTATATGTTTAGTATGAAAACTTACCATTTTGGGGGCAATAAGAGATGCTCATAAAATCTTTAATTTTTGCCATTGATCAAACACTTATAGGAAGTTACTTAAGAAATTACAAAAGTTTTTACTAATGATATACTTATATATTCTTATAAAAGTTAAAATTTGAAATTTATAATATGATAAATACATGTAACTCAAGAGATATTATAACTTGAGCTTTAAACAAGTCAGATCAGCTCGTGGGCTCGACTTAGCTCGATTTATTTAAGTACGATTCGACTCGACTCACACCACTTTTATGAGTCAAATTGAACACCATTTTTTGATCCATCATATTTCCCTGTGAAATACACTTCTGTGACCAATATTTTCCGACATCTCCTTATATATCAAGATAGTCTGATTCGACTCGACTCACAAGATTCGCGAGCCGGCTTGTTAAGGGCTCGTTTCGTTAAGGTCCAATTCGACTCGTCATTAGTAATTCCAAATTTCAATCCAAGATATCCAAATTCAGCAACAGGAAACATAATAACTTAAAAAGGCTATGCGTATAGGCTCAAGCATATAGATAAAAATTCAAAAGGCTCAATTGACATTGATTGAAAGTCTCAAACAGAAAACAAAACCTGAAAAACACATAATACTAGAATAAGGAACATATGAACCGCACAAATCATTAAAAATATTCATTTCTCTGTTGGCCTCGACTCGCCAAGGCTCATGAAGGCTTGTCAAGATCCGTCAATACCTATTAAAGGTCGTTTATGCCTTGGCTCGTGAAAGCTCGCGAAGGCCCACGAGTGTTTTACGAGTTATGAGTCGAGTCAAGCCCATCTGTTTGAGGTCCGACTCAAACCCATGAAAACTTGACTCATGAAAAAAAATTGACAAGCCCGACTTGAGCCCATAAAAATTCGGTTCGATTGGACTCATTTACGGGATTTAAAACCCCATGGATTCACATTACATGAGTTATATGTCTCACCACAAGTTGTTAGTCTAGCTCTACGGTTCCTTCCCCATATTTCTCATCTCTTCACAGGACAATTTCACTTGGTCCATTTCATCAAAACACTAACTTTATTTGTTAACAATAATTGAAATAGTTAGTTTTGATACAATTGATGGTTTTGTGTAAATTTATATTTAGACTTAACTAGTAGGGAAAACTCCCTTGTGGTATACGGATTGTTGAGTTCACCATTATATGACATTTTTTATGAGGAATGACCTACTTATGTCTGACAAAGTAAGTGAACGCCCATTTTAGCTAACGAAAGAATTTAAAAAGACTCAAATGCCCCTCTTTAAAAGCTCCAATTTCAGCAAACGTCTCCTATTTTCACCACACAATGGTTTGAAACAAGGCAAGAGGAACTGCATCTCCATTTTCTTTCTCAAAGCTTAATGCCAAATACAAAAAGGGAAATGAAAAAATGAACTTCAAAGGGGACTCTCCGTGGGCATAGACAAAAATCAGAACCATCAAACTATTACATTAAGCTAAAGAAATGAGAGAAGAGGATGTTGTGAGCAGCGGAATGGCAACAACAATGGCACTAACAATATTCAAAATGCGAAAGCGAAACAAACAAACCAAAGCACACCACACACGCACACGAACCGAAAGTAAAGGAGACAAAGAATTTACGTGGTTCGGAGAAATTCTCCTACTCCACGGGCGGCAGCCACAAACACTATATTTTACCAATATTACAAATAAGTGTATCACTCTCTCTCAAGTGTATCACTCACAATTGTCTCTCACAAGTGTTTCTCTCAAATGTTTGCCACACCAAGTTCATCCCTACACTAGGCTATTTATAGCCTCCAAGAACACTCTAGGATATGAACCTAGACATGCTTGGGAAGACCAATAGCCAAGTCCACCTACCAAATTCATTCACCAACTAGGTTCATGAATACAAAAGGGAATGAACATGAGAAATTCCAAGGGTCCATTCATGAAGCTCCTAGTCTTGAGCCAACTACCAACTCTAAAAATCTCCACCTTGGCGAGAAACGCCAACCAATCAATCAACCATGTAACTAGTTTGGCTGCCACCAAGTCTACCGGTTATGTCCTTCCTTCGAGATTTTCAGAACAGTGCACAACCTTGTCGTAGCCAGACGAACGTCCCTTTATCACAGGGGAAACAAATGCTACTGTCTTTCTCTGCTGTGCAATTTTACTAATGACCTTCGTAGGTCTCTTCAAAACTGATTGCATACTATCTTTCTTCAAATGTGGGCATGTCTTCAAATTTCCTTTGGAAACAACTGTCTCTACAGTTTTCATAAGCTCCACCTGCTGGGTAATATTCTGAGTCGGATTGGGCTAAACTTAACCTTCTTCTGATGGTCGGACACACGACCTTCACAAACACCTTTCCTTGTCTCAGACTTGAACGAATCACGACTAACTGATTTTCGAACAACAGTACTTCCATCAAGGAAGTATAGGCCTCCTCGCTAAGTACCATTCACAATAACCAATGCACCTCGGACTACCTTCAAGATGCCTCCTTGAATACTGACCTTGTACCCTTTCATATCCAAGGCTCCCAACAAGATCAAATTTCTTTTCAATCTCGGTACATACCGAACATTGTCCAAACGTTTGATTGTCCCATCAAACATCTTCAGGCGAACACTATCGATTCCTCGAACCTCGCAAACATTGTTTTTCCCCATATACACATATCCTCCATCGAGCTCTTCAAAACTGGAGAACAAATCCCTTCGCGGGCACATGTGATAGGAACAGCCGGAATCAAGAACCCAATCACCAGAGCGGTTATTCGACAGCGAAACAGTCAAAGCTTCATCACTGTCTTCCTCTTCATCATTAACCACGTTAACGTTCGATTCATCCCTCTTCAACTTTGGACAATCCTTCAATCTCGGACAATCTTTCTTCCAATGTCCCTTTTGACGGCAATAGGCACATTCATCCTTCCTAGGTCTCTTTCCGTCTCCCCATCTTTCTCTTGACTTTGATCTCGAATTCCCACGATTTCCATTCCGAGTGGTATTCCTCCCTCGAACAGTCAAGGCATCCGAGTCTGTGTATCTTGATGTGTTTGTTTTTCCTTCTTCCTGATCTCGTTGTTTGATAAGGCATTACAAATATCCCTAAACTTTA
>JAOTQG010122102.1:0-10596 GCA_025631175.1 Iris virginica | reverse complement strand
GCTCAAAAAGAGAGAAGAAAAATACAAACCAATCCAAACCCAATTTCACACTTTGATTTGATTGATCCTTAGATCTACACCTTCCACCCTTTCCCCTTTAAATCTTCTTCAATTCCTCAGTTAATCATAATGCTGTTGTAATTTGGTAGGAGATATAGTGAATTTTTTTTTTCCAACACTTCCATCGGAGCTATTATCACAACAGAAAGAAGACGTCCCTCCCAAATATCCAGCCTCGGTAAAGTTGTTTGCGATTGGGAGTGTGTATTTAATTTATTTTAGGTTAAAATGAGGGTGTATTTAATCTATTTTGAATGTTAACATATAATTTTTATTAGGAGGGATATTATAGTAATTGTATAAAAATTATTTTTGAAAAATAAAATAAAAGTGTAAACTTAGTAAAATTAGAGTGTGTAAATAACAACATCCTTTAGATTTGGATCACGATGTGATATGTTATTTTATTTTTAATTATTAAAAAAATTTATCATTTTTTCTATATTTATCTCCTGTTAGTATATCCTACTTTTTCTCTTTAATTATTACAACACTTTATATTATATCATCAAAAATTACTGCATATTTACTTACTATTGCAAATTTGTAAAAATATTTATTAATTACTTATCTAAAACTTTAAAATATAAAACATAATAATCATAGTATTGTATGTTGAATATTTGTTTTGTTTTTATTACTTTAGAAAGAAAAACGAATACCACTTTCGTAAAAAGAAAAAAGAATGCACGGATTACACTTGATTAAAAATAATTTATTATGCTCATTTTGAAACAGATGGTATAGAATTTTTTTTATTTTTTTTTTCTAAGGAGAAAGTGTTTAGAACCATTTGAGGTATGCATCACTATGTTGTGAGATTAAGGTCCAAACCATATATTGGACCTTATAGTAATTATCACTTTATACTATCAATGTGTAATTAATACTTTTTCACTTCTATCCTCATTAATTGTTGATTAAGTTTCTTGCAGTAATTATAGTAGTTGAATGTTTCATAAGGAATACCTTATTTTTTATTACTTCCAATTATTTTCTTTATACTAGTATTTGATCAATAGTGGGCAATTAAAGAAAAAATATATACATATATACAGAGGGAGTAGTACAAGTTTGTAAAACTAGGGGTTGATTTTGGGGTGCACATAAATTGTGTTTAGGAGTGTCAGTCAAATCGAGTCAATTCGTGAGCTCACTACTTAACTCGAGTTTGACTCGATTCGACTTCGAAAATTTCGAGTTCGATCCGAGCCTGTTCGAATTCAAGTTCGTTATTGATCTATTTGTTTATGTTATTGATCTTACGAGTCAACCGCGAATGATCTAAATTAATAATTTTTTAAAATTATATTTTCTTAAATATAAAAAGTATATAAAGAAATTCGAGTTCAAGATCGAGATCGAAATCGAAATCGAAAGTTATCGAGCGTGGGCATGATTGGTGATCAAGGGTTGAGTTTTCGAGCCGTTCGAGTTCGGATTCAAAATATAATCGAACTCGAATCAAGATCGAAATCGAAATCGAAAATTTTTTATTGAGCCGAGTTCAAGTTCGAGTTTGAGTTCAAATTAGTATGTTTTTTGGAGTTCGAACTCAAGTTTCAGTCTTTGTAACGTCATGGTATACCCACGGAGTGCGTCTCGGTTTATTTATGTTTTGGCAAATGTCAAAGCATGCCCGCCGATTTGAATAGCTTTCAATTGCAATGCCTTTGTTGATTGAGAGTACAACTCGATAAACATTTGGGTTATGGTACTTGAAAAAATACTAACATTTCGCTATGCTATTGTTCTAAGAAACATTAATAGTTCTTGATCTTAATATATTTAATTTTGCTGTCGAGAAAAGAAAATAGTTGATCATAGTCCACGATATAGTTAAATTCTATGTAGTTGCCTTAATTTTTGATTGCCAAAATTGTTATGAAAATAATTTTGTACCCTAAAAATATTTAAATTCTATTGAAATTGTGTACTATATCAAAATTTAAATTCCAATGATATAGTACACAATTTCAATAGAATTGAGAAATGAAATTTAACATTCAATTTTTGTCACTACTAAATATGAAATCACATTATGCAATTATAATGAAAAATGTACATAACACTGTTAACGATATTACTAGTTAACAATTACTTATTATTTGGAAAATAAAAATAATATATATGTATATTTGTATGTATGTATAACTTTGTGATTTTAAAGAATATTAACCTCGCTCTGTGTTTTTTTATTTTTCTTGGCAGATCTAAAATTTCAATCATCTTCTTTCAAAAAAAAAAAATCACTCATCTAAAAGAAAAGGTGTTCATAATACAACAACACGAGCTATGTGGTATAATATATAAATTAATGTAATCCTTATTGAAGATTATTGATTCAAACTTTTGAATATAAAAACATAAATTTCACCATATTCTCCTTTTATATTTTACGAATTATATATATTTTAATAAGTTTTACACATTCATTCTCTTTTTTTATACTCAAAATTCATTTATTTTTAAATGTTTATGATGATGATGTCATATTACGAGGGGAAAATATAGCTTGCAGTATAATTAAAAAATGAAATAAAAAGAGTATTTTAGAGTAATTTTAGAACGGGGATTAATTTTTAATTGCGATTGGAGAGACATGGCCCATATGGTCGTGTCATTCGGGGCAAATTTTTATTTCATGTGCTGGCTGGCTGGCCTCTCCTCTACCCCCTCGCCCGTTGGTCTCCTAAGACATTAGGCCAATTACAATCACAATTACACCTGCTTGATTTCTTTATCATTCGGAGAAGAATCCACCCATGTCCCTTTCCCCCCTCCAAAGCTGACACTTCTTTTCTTTTCATTTTATCATCGCAGACTTCAATTCACATTTTAAAACCATCCCCAGCAATCTTGCTGTGCTTTCCTTTCCTCTTTCTCCACTTCCCGGATTCCTCTTACTCCTGTTCGCCAATCTAGCATTCACTTGACAGTCTTTTCCTTCCCATTGCTTCACTGATCGAAATTGCACAGTGATGCTGATTTAGTTGGCAATCCTTGGTTTTGACTGTGAATTGATCGGTGGATTATCTGGATATGCTTGTTTGGATCAAATCTGAGTGATGGGTCATTGTGAATTTGTGATTCGGTGGTGAAAAAAGACGGGAGAAAAAAGGAAAACTGTGGACGACACCGACAGAAGATGCGGCGGCGGCCGGCGGACTACCGGCGCCCTGTGAGAAGGAGGTACACGTGTTGGATCTGGGTGCTTCTTGGTATCTTTTCTACTGTCGGTTTCATCCTCTTCGTGTTCCAACATAACCAACAGCATGAAGATCGGGTCGACCCTCCTATTCTGGTAACGCCCCCAGATCCTTGCTTACTAAAGTTTACTTCTTTCTTGATCTCCACTGGATTCCTTATCTCTCTTCTGTTTGATAAGTGTTTGGTTTTACTGCTTTCGGCCATCGTTTTTCTGGGTGTAATTTGTAGTTTTTTTTTTTTTTTATAAAAGTGGCATATATCTTGCTTATTGTATTATGTTGTGTGTTAAGTTAATTTTTTTGTTTAGTGTTTCTTGTGCTGTATGGCATATGCAGTTCTACTTGTCAAAGTTAGGAGCTTGCTCTAGGATCCAATCATTAACATTCCAAAGTTTCAATTAGATGTATGAGACCTTCTTGAAGCAAGAGTGTAGTTAAGGTGGGAGATAGTTTTAGATTTAATGTTCTGCTACTTAAGATGGGCTTGATTCAGATATTAATAGTAGGCTGACTGAATAGTTTCTCTCTGAGAGAGGCCAGTATATTCTTGATCTTTAATAGTGTTCGGATCAATATGTTTGGGGCTACTATGATCTTTTGCTTCTGATCATAATGATACAAGGCGTTGAAATCATGAAGGTTTTTAAAAGTTGAAAACTCTTTGAGCGTAGGCTCCATTTGCCTACAAGGTTTTTACCTTAGCTTTTAGCTTTTTGGCTTTATCTCTCATTGATCCCACAATCTCTCTTAATTTGCCTTTAATCATCGAAAAGAGAAAACACACACACCAAAGACCACAAAACCAAGCCAAAAACCAACTTCCCAAATGGACTATAGGCACTTGTGACTTCAGATAAAAACTTTGCTCAGCAGTTGTGTCTTCTATTGTTATCGATAAGAAATACATTTTCATCGTACGAAGTCTTCCATTTCAGGGGTTCTTATAAGGTGCTATGCGTAAGATAAGAACTCCACATTAGAATATAGTGGTGATCATATCTATACCACTTTGCCAGGTAAAATACGGAGAAAATATTTGATGCTTAGACACATCTACATCCATTTCATCATTTCTCCTGGGGTTGCTTTAGTAGTCGAATGAAAGAAAAGAAATGAGACATTAAGTTATTTTTGCTTTGAAAATTGAAATTGGGTATCCAGACTGACTTTGTCAATTTTTCTGTAAGATGGAATGTTTCAAGAGTAAATAAAGCACCTATATCCATCTTTGTGAAATCAAGATGCAATGGCATTAAAGAGACATGTGCATTTAGTTGTTACCTTGTCCAGTAGTCATCAGAAGGCATGACTGTAGTTTGGCAGCTCCTTAATAAGCATAGGATGTGGTGCATTAATTATTAATTTGATAATTTAATATAATTATTTCAATTTTTGCATCTTTCTCCCTGCACATTCACTTCATAGTACTTGAATACAATCTGGTGCTGAGAAAATTTCGGATTAGATTCTAGCTTGTATAGAAAGCTCCTTGTTTGTGCTGATAATGGAAATGACTTTGTAGTAAACACAATTTAGGTTAATTTCTTATTAGTTGGTCAACATGGAATGGATATGTTTCCCTGAAAATCAGTCAATTCACAACTCATATAAGTAAGGGTCAGATCAATAATGTGATATCGTGCGATATTTGATGATATGATATGTAAAGTGAAAAAGTAGGAGAGAGAGAGATAGAGAGAAAATGGTGGGACCCATAACAAATTCAAATATCAGATACCAAAGATATCATATTCATGATCTGACCCCTAATATATCTGGGAACGAGATGGTGGACTACCCCTCCCCCCTCCCATTCCTTCATGTGAGTATATGCGGGGAAATAAATAGGAGGATGTTTGGCGGGGAGATGCCAGTATGAAGGATGAAATGTGATTATTGTTCGACTAATGAATATTTCCTAGAGACTGGAAGAATATTATGAAACTAGATTTCCTCCTCGTTATCTTTGGAGTAACCAAATTTCCTCTTCATTGTCTTAGCACGGGGTGCTGTTTATACCAATAAATGTGTTCCCTTTTCCAGTCTTCCCGTATTTATAAGAGCAGCCCAACTCGTATTTAAAGTATTTCCATGGTAGTAATGTTCCAGGGACCGGCTGCAGCCCCGTTTGCAGCTTGGGGAACTCTTAAGGCTAGAGTGATAATATTATGACAGAAGTCTTGGCAGTTCAACTGAAAGTTGATTTGAATAGGGGAAACTGACTTATGAGAGACCTGCTTTGAGTTTAATTCCCTAGAGAGAGAGAGAGAGAGAGAGAGAGAGCTACGTTTAGCCCTCTTTTCACTTGTGATCTAACAAACAAAATCTGTAAAAAAAAAAATCTGTAAGTGTCCCCAGTTACTTGGGGACAGGGATGTAACACTTTTCTGTATGTAGTATGTTTGCTGTTGGGAGAAAATCTGAAAGCCAAAATTTTCTTACACAAGGAACTCGTCAGAATGACATCCTCTTAAATTTGCATTACACTTGATATGGAACAAGGGGAGTTATGTTTATGGGCAATTGATATTATCAATCTCATTGCTCAAGAAACTTGTCAGAATGCCATTCTCTTACATAAGCGCAGGGGCGGAGTTAGGTGGGGGCGAGTGGGGTCGACTGCCCCCACCGTGGCAAAAATTTCTTCATTAGTAGTAGTGGTCCTCGAAAAGCATGGAGGTTTTTCGCCCCCCCCGGTTCGTCTTCTTCCCTTCGCCTGCCCTTCTCCAATGAAACCCAATTTAGTTCTTTTATTTTTTTTCATTTTTTGAAAAATTGGGCACAAACATTGAATCCCCAAAACAAAACAACGTCGTTTTGTGCTCAATTTCTCGTAGTCACTATATAATGAATGTGGATTCCATTTTCGTGCTTTCATCTCCGATCCATCTGTCAAGTTGTTTGAACCTTTTTTTTTTGTGGGGTCTCAGCCCCTAAACCCCCGTAGAGTTTCGCCCCCACCTCGAAATATTCCTGGCTCCACCCATGCATATGCGTTACACTTAATATGGGACAATGGGAGTAATGCTTATGGGAAATTGATATTATCAATCTCATTGCTCAAGAAACCATAGGTTGATACTATTGCATAAAACTATAATTGTGATACTCTGTTTATAGTGGATATGCTGAATTATATGGCTTACAAGTATAGATTTGGCATTCGGGTAACCGGATTAATATGAGAAATTTTGAGTTGGCAAGCATGGTAATCATAATATTAAGATACCTCAGTGGAGGAGTAATGTGCTTACAGATAGTGCAAAACTAGAGTGTGAATGTGTTCTGTGAAGTTCAAGCCACGTGAATTTGCAACGGCAATCACTTCCCTTCATTTTTGACAACCATTATGGCAGTAATTAATGGAGATGTGGGCTGCTGTGCTACATTAGGAGATGTTGCTTTTTGTTTAACTTATTTTCTTATCGCTTATTTTCTCTTTTTTGTTTCTTTGTTGGAGGCCGGCTTGTCCTCCTCCTTTGTATATTCTTCTCTTGAATGTATAAAATCTTCTTTTTTCATCAACAAAAAAAATGGCAGCACTCGCTCTAGTTTTCTACTGACTACATGCACATTAGCTCATCAGCTAAGGGTACTCTGATTTTCGGGAGGTCATACTTCTTCTCATCAAATATGAATCATATAGTTGATACTTTTAACAGGGAAAAAAAAAGAAGAAGAGGAGGAGGAAGAAGAAGAAAAAATAGAGTTAATATATTGGCAACTGCATTGGTTTAAACCATTGTTTCTACTCCAAATATTTTGTGGATCAAAAGCATGTTTTACACAAAGCTCGTCTCAAATAATTGTTGGCAAGTCAGCTTTACGGAATAGATCATATTTTTAACAGCATAATGATATTGTATTTTGAAGATGTAAGCGTTGCCTTTGAACTCATTAGATATAACTGTATGAGGCTGACTAATTTTTGGACAGTTGTAATTGCCACATATTTCCCAGGACTTGCCACTAAATTTTACTCCGACGTAAAACTGATGTGGCCAAATCTCTCTGTCAAACACAAGCACGCAATACACATGTAAATTTAGCATGAGTATTATCTCAGTCTCAAGTTTGTTCACCTGCATCACTATGGCGTCACGTTGTACTGTATGATGTGCTTAAAACACACAGGCAACATACACAACTAACCAAAATATCCTTTTTATATAATCCATGAAAACTTTCCTAAAAGAATTTACTCTGTATATGAGCAATAGATTTATTTTAAGTATTAACTCTCCCATTTTTATCGGCAGAAAGGGTGTTCACATATTTAGCACGTTAATACTCCATTACGAAGAATAATAATGAGCTAAGCTCCAAAGCTGCGAGTAAGTTCATATAATACATGTAGTGTCTTTCAGCGATATATATTTTCCGGTTACTGACTGGATTTGGATGCCAACGTCTTCTTGAACTTTTTGATTTGCTTATGCCAATTTTTTCAATCTGAAGTAATTGTGAATTATTCTGTACTACGTCTACTACAATATAATTCTGAATGCTACTGATTGGGTATTAATTAATGACTGACCCTTGAGTCTTTGCCAGGAGAGAAATCAAAGAAACGTACAGGTAACACATGAACGGCTTAATTATACTGAAGAAATAATAAGTGCTAATTCATATGCCAGACAATTAGCAGAGCAAATGACACTTGGCAAAGCTTATATAGTTATTGCAAAAGAGCACAACAATCTCCATCTTGCTTGGGAATTGACTTCAAAGATAAGAAGCTGCCAGTTTTTGCTTTCTAAAGCTGCCATGAGAGAGGAGCCGATTACACTGGATGAAGCTGGGCCCATCATTAAAAGTCTGTCAGCTCTAATCTTCAAGGCACAAGATGCCCATTACGACATTGCAACCACAATCATGACTATGAAATCCCACATTCAAGCTCTTGAAGAGCGTGCAAACGCAGCAACTGTTCAGAGTACGGTGTTTGGACAGTTGGCTGCTGAAGCACTGCCCAAGAATCTTCACTGTGTAAATGTTAAACTCCTAGCTGATTGGTTTGTGCAGAAGACAATGCAGGAGCTTGCAGATGAGAAGAAGAACTCTCCTCGATTAGTGGACAACAATCTTTACCACTTTTGCATATTTTCAGATAACCTCCTTGCTGTATCAGTTGTTATCAACTCCACTGTCACAAATGCCGATCATCCAAAGCAGCTTGTTTTCCACATTGTTACAAATGGAGTTACGTATGGTGCCATGCAAGCTTGGTTCCTTAGTAATGACTTCCAAGGGTCTATGATAGAAGTGCAGAATATTGAGAATTTCACTTGGTTGAATGCCTCCTACTCTCCCATTGTTAAAAAGTTACTAGAAGCAGATTCACGAGCATTCTATTTTGAAGGGTCTCAAGATGTCACTGTTGAGACGAAGTTTCGGAACCCCAAGTATATATCCTTATTAAATCATCTTCGGTTTTATATTCCTGAGATTTATCCTCAGCTGGAGAAGGTAGTTTTCCTTGATGACGATGTTGTTGTCCAGAAGGACTTGACTCCTCTGTTTTCACTGGATTTGCATGGACACGTGAATGGAGCAGTTGAAACTTGTCTTGAAGCATTTCATCGTTATTACAAATACCTCAACTTTTCAAATCCAATCATCAGCTCAAAGTTTGACCCGCAGGCCTGTGGGTGGGCATTTGGTCTGAATGTGTTTGATTTGATTGCTTGGAGGAAAGCAAATGTAACTGCCACATATCATTATTGGCAGGAACAGAACGCTGACAGAACACTGTGGAAACTGGGGACTCTACCACCTGGTCTTTTAGCTTTCTATGGACTAACTGAACCTCTAGACCGGAGATGGCACGTGTTAGGTTTGGGTTACGATCTCAATATCGATAACCGACTAATAGAGAGTGCAGCAGTTATTCACTTCAATGGAAACATGAAGCCATGGCTAAAGTTTGGTATCCGCACATACAAGCCTTTATGGGAACGGTATGTGAACCAAACCCACCCTTATCTCCATGATTGTGCTACGAGTTGAAATTTGATACTCCTCACTGTGGGTTATTTAATGAAAAATTTCAGTGTCTAGGAAGGTCAGAAACTGTAGTTGCATTATTGTAGATTCAGCTGTAGAAAATTTTGGCCATGTTAGGGGTTTTTCTTTTTCTCTTTTATTCTTTCCATTTTTACTGTCTTGAAAGGGAAAAAAGATTCGTATACATTAGACAGAAAACATGTATCAGGTAAAAGGGGTGTGGGAGGCTCATTCTTCTGGCTGATGGGGTTCTTTTTCTCCCTTCTGTAAGAAGCCATACAAGCAATTTTGTTGAAGTCCCTACTCTCTTATGGTTACAGTATGTAGTTGATTCCATAATCCATACATATGCATCTCTCTTGCTTATGTTATGCAAAAACCAGATTATTTGGTAGTCCCTGTGAAATAATTCTGGGATCAACATTTCACAGGTCTTTGTTATATCAAGTTAGATAAGCATATATTTCTGGAGATATTAGACTTGAAATGTTGCAAACCATTGGTTAAAAAAGCTCACTTGTCTTCTTTGTTTATGAGGAGTTGTAGATGCACTCTGGGAAGTGAGCATGTCTTTGGTTGTATCTGTCGATGTTTTACATGTGCCAGTAACCTCGTGTTTTTGATAGTCAAGGTAGTTAGCGTCTAGCAAAGCCGAGTTGTTTATGCCCATTAAATATGGCATTGGTTTGAGCATAAGGGAAGTGATAAAGATAATTCAGAGTAAACATAATTTGCACATAAACGTGTAAAGAATTTTTACTAAACTGAAACTGTTCTATACTTGAGTAAAGTTTAGACACTTTCAAAAGACGCCTGTAAATTTTCTCAGCTACATACATTTCGACCTTGCAGTCACTTTCTGGAGAACAGAAGGGTTGACCCAACTCCAATCAAGATCGTATTGATCAGTTGGTCCTTTCTTCAAGTCAATTTTGGGAGCTGAGTTTTCTTAAACTAGTTATGCTATGATAAAAATGGGACTGTGGGTACTTTCTTCGCAAACTTGAAAAGAAAGGGGACGGAAACATTATTTCTGGTCTTTGCTTCAAATCCAAATCTTTTGAATTACAAGGAAGAAATGTTGAAAGGAAAAGTATGGTTCATCTTTTAGGTGAATTGAGATTTTTTGTGTCAAATGGTGTGTTATTTTCGGTGGCATTGATTTTAAAGATAGATCTTTTGTTTCAAATGGTGTGCCACTTCTTGTGGCATTTTTTAAAAATTTTTAAGGCTCAGATCACAAATCCAATTTCGTTCGATATGGTAATAGACGGTACTGTTTAAAATATGAGATGGAGTAGATGAGTTTTTTTGCTTAAAT
>JAOTQG010122101.1:0-21034 GCA_025631175.1 Iris virginica | reverse complement strand
GAGTTGTTTATAAGAGACAGCTCTCTCTCTCTCTCTCTCTCTCTCTCTCTCTCTCTCTCTCTCTCTCTCTCTCTCTCACCACCGATGAAGATTTGCCTGTCGATCGATCCCAGTCAATTTGTTGATCTTTCTCAATCGAGGTTAGAGGGTATGATTACATAGAGTTTATTAGAGATTTATTGAAGTAGTTAACCAAATCCCAGGTTGTGTACTAATTTTACCCCCCCCAATTATTTTAACTTAACGGACAATTAACACAAAAAAAATTACGGAATGAACTTTCAACAGAAAAATGAAAGTCTGATGGCCTCTTATAATAAAAAAAATACTTTAATAACTAAATGTAAAAATTGGTATAATTTAGTGATTTTTGTTGCACTTTTGCCTTAAATTTATTAACTATAGTAGTTTAAATAATATAAAATTAATTAACTAAAGTTATTTTAAAAAATGCGCACTCTTCACTTTGTGCTTTTAGATATAAATAATTTATACTTTTATTAATAATATAATATTTAAAAATATTTAATTAATTTTTTTTATGACTCCATGCCCTCGACATTTTTAGTAAGCATATACTTCTAGGATTCTAGTTTTTGACAGCATGTACAGTTTAGGAATGAATTAGGCAACCAAAACAAATTCAGAGGGTTTTGGTGTAATTTTAGTCGAATATAGTGTTCTTTCTTCTCAACCCATCGGACCACCGATCGGAAAATTTCCACAAAACTCTCGTATCATCAACTAAATTAATCAAAATCACAAGTTAGAGAACAAGCAAAAGATTGTAAAAAGATGCCGCCGAAGAAGATGGGAGTGAACAGCAAAGCGGAGGCGGCTAGGGCTCGGAGGAGCGCAACCGAGTCGGAGCGCAAAGAGCGCGACGCTCGCGACAAGGAAGAGCAGTACTGGCGCGAAGCCGAGGGCGCCAAGTCCCGCGCCGCCAAGAAACGCGAGGAGGAAGCCGAGAAGCGCGCTGAGGCTGCCGTTCGCAAAGCCGAGGCGCGCCGGATTGCGGAGCTTGAGGAGAAGGAGCTCGAGAAGGCCGCGAAGAAGCCGGATAAGAAGGCGAACCGCGTCTCGATTCCCGTGCCGAAGGTGACTGAGGCGGAGCTGAGGAGGAGGAGAGAGGAGGAGCAGGCGCAGATCGCGAAGCGCGCTGATGAGGAGAAGAAGAAGCAGAGCCGCACTGCGGCTGAGGAGGAGTATGAGCGGATGGTGTTAGTTCAGAACACTAATCGCGACGATTCGATTATTGAGGCGAGGACGGTGGAGGATGCGATTGTGAATTTATCTGTTTCGGATGCCTTGCCTGTGGATAGGCATCCTGAGAGGCGGCTTAAGGCATCGTTTAAGGTGACAATTCTGAAAATTTTGTTTCCTATAGTTTGATTGTTTGGGCATTACTGTGTTTATTCAATTATTTGTAGTTGATATAATTGGATCGCATTTGTATAATATGGCAGTATGACACTTAACTGCTGTTGTTCAATTGCTAAAATTCTGATTGCTAAGTGATGATTTATCTGTGCACATTTGTGACGAGGTTATTATGCAGTTAATCACTGAATATTGAAAGTAGTGCATCTGTAATGGCTAATACAATGAGGATTTTGGTTAACCAAAGAAAAAGGTAGTCGTAGGATTTTGGCTATTAGTTTCAAGTCTTGCAATGGAACTCGTCAATAGCTGCTCTTGCGTGAAATCTAGACAAGGTTTGTTTTTGTAATCACTATACACAATTTTCTTTTGAGTTAAATCATCATTGGCTGTGCAAAGTTTATGGAAGACTATCATTATCTTGTAATCACTAAATGCAAGCCGTATGTAATGGCCTAAATGGACAATCTAACATCTTTAGCGAGTGAAAGATTTGATTGTTTGTAAAATACAACTAGAGTCATAAATTATATGCCTTTTGGTTTTGCGTGAGAGAAGATGTTCCAGTTCCTTTTAGCATTGAAGTCTATATGCTGAAGGGTGTAATCCATCCTAGGTTTGTTTAGGGTTGTGGTAGTTGCACTCTCTGGATGTTTACCTGATGGAGTCGGTAGTTAGTTGATTCGACTCATTTCCTGTTGAAGAAGAGTAAGGTGTCAGGTGCCGCAGTGGGTTTAGGTTGCCACCACCTTTGACCTGAATGGGTTCATTTCAGTTTTCTTTCCCTCATGTACCTCCCGGAGCTTTCCTTCTGCCTTGTGATCTCCTGTAAACTTTGGGGGATTGGTCTCATGCATTTCTGTGAATGAGTCTTTGCGTCTTGGTTAGGTGAGGTGCTCTTTTTTCATGGGAGTGGATGGTCCACTTAGCATTTTCTTTTCATAAAGCTTTTTAATACGCTTTGCTGAAATGTAGTGATCAATCCTATTGTAAGTGTTTTTTCTTTTTTTTGTTATTTACTCATCTGGATGGTGATTAGTTTGATACCTTACCGTGTAAGTGCCTTGAGATGCAAATATCTTTTCCTTTTCTGTGGTTCATACTTGTGTTGCCTGTCATATTTTGGTGATGTTTAGTTCTTGTGATTCTCTCGCTTTTGTATTTCTGGTGGTTTATCTCATGATAGTCTTCATTACTAGACGGGTCTTGGATTTTCTTGTTTATTGCAGATATTCTACTCTGCATCCCTATTTATATCGTGGTCCTTTTCCATACCTTGGACCGTGTATACCCTCTTCTATATGCTATAGTGATTGCTTATTTGATGAAGCATACTGTTTACAGGCTTTTGAAGAAGCCGAGCTTCCGAAGCTGAAAGAAGAGAAGCCAGGCCTTACCCACACACAATACAAGGACATGATATGGAAGCTATGGAAGAAATCTCCAGATAATCCTCTTAACCAGGTAAATAATACATGGATCTTTTAGAATGCTGCCTCTTTACCTTTAAGTTGATTTTGATTGATGTTTTTATAGTGCATCATTGCTTGCTTATTGTCTCAATCAGTGTCTTTCGGGAAATTAATTTCTATGCTTTCCTACAAACTTTTATGGTTTAAATGTGCAAACCTTAGCTAAGTCAGTGTATCCATTATTTGTGCTCAATGTTAGAGGCTGTTCTGTACTTTTGATTAGTAGTTTTTGTAACCTGTTGTCAGCCAAAACCTTCTTAGTTAATTTAAGGAAGACAAGTGACTACGTAGATTCTAGTATTATAAGAGTTCAATAAGCGACAAAAGTAAAATAAACCCATTCAAAATATTTTAAAATCTTTATCAATAGTCTTGCAGCCTATATTGTCGGGAGCATGATGCTATCAGAAGTCTGCCTTGTAAGAAGGTGAGTTTAGCATTTGCGGATGAGTTTTGCCATGGGGTAGAGAAACTTCTAAGGCCTCATGGATTTTCCAACCAGGAGCGATTTCTCCTGCTGACTGTCATTGTCTTCTACGTAATTTACATTTAATTTGCCTCTACGAGAAATGCATTTGACCAAATAACAATTTTATTTTGTTATTTTTTTTCTTCTTACTTTTGTGATGATCTAGGAGGTTGTCGTGAGTTAACATTTCCAGTATATTATATATCATTCTGGAGGCAACTGTTAAGGAAGTGTCACAAGCGTAAAGTGCCAACTGTAACTTTGAATTAAAAAAAATATTACAGCTTTGTCTGGTTTCTAGATGGCAAAAGATCCAAATTGGTCCTTGATGTATCACGTTTTTTTCGTTGTCGTCCCTGACCTACTTGATGGCCTGATGAACTCCCTAAAGTATTTAAGTTGTGCCCAATTCAGTCCCTAACCCTAATTTATCAGAGTTGACCAAACATACTTGGCACTTTTCTCCTATGTGGCGCTGATATAGAGCTTAGGTGGACTCTTTTTTAGGGGGAAAATTATAAAATGACATTATTGCCCTTCATTACTCATGAAAAAATAATTAAATTATTATATTTAATTTATTAATTATATAAAAACGAAAAAAATATGCTAAACCTAAAATTTATATATGGAAAAAAATTAAAAATATATTCAAAAATAAAAAGTAAAAATAATGAGTAAAAAACAACTTTTTAGTTAAAAAAAAAAGAAATCAATTTATCATTTTTTTAAAGTATCAATTTCTAAAACAATAACAAAACAATTAAAAAAAATAATTAAAAACTAATTAAACGAGGGAACAATTAAAACATTAAGAAAACAATAACAATAACAAGTTTATCTTCATCCCTGACTTCGAGGGAAGCTCCTCTTTCCAACAACTCACAGGTGAGATGAAGAGCAGCGTCTCCATCTTCAACTAATTCATCAATGCCCAACCAAATCATCCACTGCCAAGCACCACCAAATAATTCATAAATCTATCCGGATGATCCGAAATATCCATACATCTATCAAATATAAAGTAAAAAAATTGGCCAAAAAGATGATCATATTCGTAGATCAATAAATCTTCAAAAACCCAAAACATTACAGCTTTAGATCATGAATCCATTCTACAATGAAAATCCCCTAATAAAATCAAAACTTAATCCAACTAAAACCTTCCAAAGCATAGATTCTTACTTCATCATAAATCTTTCAAGAACCGAGATAAAATTAGGCAGGAGGGCAGGCATACCCATCATTATCAAGAATGAGATTATTCGGCATGGGTACCCACCAAATCAACCCGAGTAGACATTCCCAATCTGATCCGGCACCGTGTTCCCGTCAGCCAGCACGGCGTTCGAGGCCGAAACCAAGTTCTTAGGCCAGAATCCGACAAATGCCCGCCACAATTTCAGATCGAACCCTAGTCGGAGGGAGGCGGTGGAAGATCGCAGCCATCGAACAGTAAATCGTCGGGATTGATGGTCTTGAAATCGAAGTTGGATCTGGATCTGGGCGCGGCGGGGAGAGCACTAGGGTAAGGGGGTGGGAGGAGAGTGGTTGTGGTGGTGGTGGCTGGACGATAGGGTGAGGATGAAGTGGTCGGTGGTTGGAGAGAAGGTGGAGAAGAGAGCGACCGTACTGTTCTCCCACCGTTAAGAAGAAAAAGAAAATTAAGGATAAATAAAACTTTTTCAAACAAAATTAGGATTAATAAAAGTTTTATTTATTTATTTTTTCAGCTATTAAAGAAGTTTACTATTTTGCCCTTCAAATAAAGCCACGTAAGCAAAAATTATTGCAAAAAAATTGATCAACTTTGACAAATTAGGATTAAGGATCAAATTGGGTACTACTTAAATAGATTAGGGAGTTGACCAGGCCTTTGAGTAGGTTAGGGACGATAACGAAAAAAACGTGATACTTCAGGGACCAATTTGGGTCTTTTGCCGTTTCTAGATAGACAAGGGGAGTGCTTCACATGTTCTTGCCCTCCCTCCTTGTCCTACCTAGTATGTGCAAATTGTTGTTTGTTTTAGAAATGTGATGAAGAAACTATTATGAAGAAAAAGAACCCAAAGAAGGAAAGATAAGATATGGAGATCAATAAATTGGGAGGATAATTGATTACCTTAGCCAAAAATTATGCAGGTTCTTCATGTAGTAAATAAAGGGGATTTATTTGTTTGAATTTATCATGTGTTTGATTGTTGCTAAATTTCATCGTTGTACTTCCTTTTTCTTTAGTTCCTTTCTATGTTGCAATTGATGATGTAGATGGTTATCCGCTGATTACTTTTAGTACTGTAATCTTCTTCATTGAGATGGAGTTAGTAAAGTATGAAAATGACTGATATGAATTGAATCGTATGAAGTTGACTGGATGCATTTGATGTATAGGAAATCAACTCTTTATTGTTGTATGAGTTGATTTTAGTGTATTTAATGAATTGACATTGGGTTGTTTATTGAGTAACCTAATGAATTGTGATATGCTATAATGCGTTATGCATTGTGTTCGTGTTTGTGGTTGAGAATTGTAATCTTGTGCATTATTCAAGGATGTTAGGATTAGGACATTCTAAGCACAAATCATTTGCATGAGAGCCCATATGTCATTCCTTGGCCTAGAACAATTAGCTAGTAGCACCCGTAGCTAAATGTACATTATGATTGATCTCAATGAGAAGGTTATATTGTTTTTGGGCCAAATCACGTATGTTGGTTTTATAGTCATTCCAGTCTTTCTTCTGGTTTGGGGTTGGGATCGTGTGTGTTTCCTGTTTAGGACAGATAGAATAATTGTTGAATGTTTTGAGATGAAAATTGGCCTCTATGGAATTGATTCTTTTCTTCTTGGTTTTGATGGATTATTTGTTGTTTTATCTGATGTTCTTTTACGATACAGGTCGCCGAGAAGTAGCGAGCAACTTCATTCTAGGAGCCATGCCAAATTACTACCAATCTCCTCGGTCATCTCCTGTGGGGGAGTGCCGCACTTTCATGTATATGTCAGCATATAATTAGCTCCCTGTTTGAGGTTTCTGCCCCTCCTCACTTGTTTGAGTTCATTGTGTTCTCCGGAAATTTGTTAAGATGTGGTTTAATATAATGAGTGCAGTTCTTGATCTTAGATTGACAAGCCTACTGCCATTGTATTGCAACATGTACATTTTAGGCTCATCTCCCCACCCTCCCAACCAACCACATGAAAAATAAAGAGTAGACTTGTTCCTGAAATTTTTTGAGCAATTGATTTGTACAATATCTTATCATCATCTGCTAACAGTTCTAGGTCCTCGTTCCCATTTCATTGAAACATTGTCGGACTTGCGAATTTGTGCTGATCCTTTTAGGACTATTATCATCCTAATTTCACCATCAGTATGGGCCCACTTTTTGCTAGCACATGGATTTCATATGATAATTCAAATGAACTACATAACCTGAAAATCCACCAAACACATACTTTCGGGGTTGGACAACAACACATGTTTGGTGGATGCTGTGGTTTATCTTGCAGTTTCTAAAGCATTTTCCCTTTTAGAGATGCGATAGTTGAAATTGTAAACTACCAATTCTGCATAATCGAGTGAGGAGAATTTTTATCAACTGTTGTTGGTTATCGTTATATTGCTGTAACGTGATGGTGGTTCTTTTGAGTTATAAAGTTGATGGATAATGGACATGCAACCTTTTTATTTTCTGCAATCATGATGGGATACCACTTTGGGTGGTTTGCCATTCTGTTCTTGTGTTGGAATCCACCAAAATTGTATATGTTTCATTTAATGTCCATCTGCCTGCATGGGTGATCATTAGTTTCTTCATAAATATGTTTGTGGATCGAATCCAGTTTCGTGGCGATGATCAAACAACATTGTGTTATGAAGGGGTCTGTTTGTAGTTGAGCCTTACCCGTCATGTAATGGGTACCATTCAATAGGGTGATCCACTTGTGGCATGTGCCATAGTTCTTTGGACTGCTGTAGTTTCATGCATTTGTAACTGGAGTTAATTTTTGATGTTATTTTGGTGGTTTGGTACGACGATTGAACATTCAGTAAGTTGAAGTTCATTCACATCTTGTAGTTGGTCACAAGAATTTTGAAGTATAAAGAGCGTCAGCTGTGCAGTAGGTTTGGTTGCTTGCGACGTTGTTTCATTATGAATGGGATCTTTGCAAGAACCGAAACCTGCGTGGATGGAGAGATGCATTACCATTTTGTGTACAATGCCAAACTCATAACAAAGAAGTTTAATACTTCATGTAGCATGTTTTTAGTGAAAAAAACTACTCCATAAAGACTGGTAGTTATTGCAGTCAGTCTTTATGGTGTTTTCTAAGTAGGAGAGGTGGCTGGGGGATAGCAACTGTTTTGGAGGGTGATGGTTGTTGAGGTTGGAAACTCAAAATTGTCACAAAACAAAAACATACAGTTTGAGGATTGAACCACAAAATTTAAACATACAACTTTAAGTTTATTAATGTATGCATCTATTTGGCATGGTCTTGATGATTGTAGTTTTTTTTTGATTGCTCACTGGTATCAAGGATTATGTCCTTACCACTCCAGTTCGACTCGGGTCGCGCATCTAGCATTGGCGGGTGAATCTCTCAGCGGGGATTTTCTGCATACGGTGAGACTCGAACTCGAGACCTCCCTTAAGTGAATTCAAGTCGCTTACCACTTGGACCAATCCCGTTGGTCTTGATGATTGTAGTTACTGAGTCAGTTGACAAACTAATGCATTATGCTGTCTCTATTAAAGAAAGTACTATTGTTGAAGCAGGATGGCCATGGTAACAGCTGAAGAAACAGTAGTTTTGTACAAAATGTAAGCCATTTTCTTGACTATTTCGACATCAGTAAATTGTGATGTCCCCAAATATCAATATTTATCGTAGCTGAACTGAATAGGTAAGCTGTTAATTTTGCTTGTCGAGGACCCATCTCTATTTTCATATTTTCAGCTAACACATCAAATAAATTATGGAATACCTCCACAGATGTGTCAGTGTGTGTGTGTGTGTGTGTGAGTTTTAGGTTACTGATATTATTGCAACAAAAGCATTGATGAATTTACAGAACTACCAGCTTTTCGGCCTCTGGAGATATGTACCGTCCGGTAACAATTTTATCCACATGCATGATTAGCATATTTGCATCCAACCTTAAAACATTCACATAGTGATATACAACATCATTCCAAAGCATGGCATAAAATGCAATTTAGGGTCAGGATTGAAAATGATATTTGATAATATTTAACCGTTCACAATATAAAATAAATTTGATTTGGAGTGATATCTATTATGGCTCGAATGTTTATTATATCCTTCCCTAAACCTGATTTTTTAACTGTATGAGCTGTGGCATCAAATTCATGTGCTAAGGTCTGATTGAAGTCAATTGGTTGTGATAGGGACTTCGAATCTTCTTTCATTTGATGTCTCATTTTCTGTTTTATTTTTTTAAAATTTCATCTTAATCGTTTAAAATATAATTTTAAAATTTTAAATAGTAGAATATGTGTCCGTGTTTAAAATATAAAACATCAAATAATTAAATCCGAATTCTAGAGTAGGGGGTATAGTGAGAATGGGCATGACTGAAAGCTCATTTGTTCGACTTTCTTGGCACAATAGGGTATTTTTTTTCATGAAATTTTTTTTTTTTGGGGGATATATAGGGAAATTTTAGTACTGGAAGTATTGATATGACAGGTATAATATTAAAATTTTAATATAAAATATAATATTTTTTGATATGTATGTATTTTTTTATTGTGGGACGATAAAAAGAGTTAAATAGGGTTGAATATAGGAATAGTACGTGAAAATAAAAATTTGATAGTTATTTTTTATTGGACTTTAGCCATTTTTTTTTCTTCTTCCGACGGAAACTCTTTTATTTTGTCCTAATCTTAAATTATTGTGTAAAATAAAAAGAAACAAGATTGATAAGCAAAAAGAATTACCCCCTTTATACGGCAAATTATACCGTGCGCCTAGACACACGGTGCTAGATGCGTCCAAATGCCACATCGTACACGGTGTATTTTATATCACATTATGTACCCAATTTATTATATTTATGTGCATTTGAGCGCACCTAACAGTGTGCCTAGACACAGGGTATACCAACTGCCTTTATACTTCTCCCCACTCAGCCATCCTGCTTACTGCTAGGCCACCGACACTTGTTACCTCGAAGATAACCACCTTTGAAGAACTATAGATGTTTTTTGCATGATGCGGAGTTGCGGACCACATATTTCGTCCGTGATCACCACCGTACATAATCACATTTCCGTTCTGGTATGGGTCGAAATTCCTCCCATGACAGCAGCGGTGATACGACAGACATTAACTTAATTAATCATCCCCCATTCCGCTCGCTTTCTTTTCACATATCAAAGAAATGGTTACAAATCTTTACCAGTAACCCTTTCTGCAGTTCAACTGCTTTGGTGCAAAATTTAGTTATGGGATTTTATTTTTGTTTGGGGGTTTGAAGGGACAGCAACCCATCAGTAGTTATTCCATGCATTAACTAATTGTCCCAATTTATTTCCCAGAAAAGAAAGATCCCTTTCCATCCAAATCAATCACTACCAAAATGGAAGTAATTACTTCTTTAACCAGTTTACTTAAACTAAGACCTAAATCTACAACTAGAAAACTTCAATATTTATTAATTTCATATTCATTCTCTTCAATGGGCTGCTGTTGTGTTATCATAGTTGAAGTCCTTTCTATGCATAATGGTTGGAGGAGGAGGAAGGCTCAACCGAAGAAGAATACTGTCGATGGTGAAGAAGTCCGAGCCGTTGGGCATCAGAACGATTATTGTCGGCCTGAAATCCGATCATTTCAGTCGACACATGCTACTTTGTTTGCTTAATTCAGTTGTTGCGAAAGGGGACAGTGTGCTGGCTGTTCATGTTCAGGACAAGAATGATAATTTTGATCCCAACACGTTTCATATTTGTGAAGATCTTTGCAAGTCCAAGGAGGTTAGTGAAAATCGCAACAAGTATGCTTGCTTGTAGTTATTTTGAGTGATTGATTTGGTGAGGTTTTATTTTGTTTAGGTGGATTTCCAAGTTAAGATTTGTATAGGCACTTGTTACGTTTGCGAATTGAGCCATCAAGTTCGAATAAACTTTGGGACTATTCTTGCCCTTGGATGCAGCAGTGCCTGGTAATATCACCTCACAAAACACACACACACACACACACATACTAGTGCCAAGATCTCGACTTTAGCTCATATATGAGGTTCAATGGTGCAGGCCTAAAGGATCAACATTTTCAGGATGCTTAAAAGTATTGCCTCCAACTTGTACCCTTTTGGTTATGGATAATCGTGGACGTATCCTGATTCGGACACCTGGAACTTCCCAACAGGGCACAGCAAGTAGGGTTCTTCAATCTTCTCAGTCAGCTTTATCAAATAACTCTACCAGTGATCTCACATTTGACACTCCATGTCTGATACGAAAATCGTTGACGATGCCATCTACTTCAGCAACATCCTCATCGCAACAAAGTGAAATTACTAACCCTCTTGATGAGAATACATTGCGGCATCCTAGTTTTCTGTCTCTGAAAGTTTTCGAGAAATTGGCTACCTTAGATTTGAAAGGGTCAGGCAGGCGCTTCACGCTAAAAGAACTCATTCGGGCAACTAATGATTTTAGCCCTGAATTAATGATAGGAGAAGGTGGACATAGTACGGTTTATAGGGCCAATCTTGAAAATGGTCAGCCTGTGGCTGTCAAAGTTTTCAAGAGTACAGAGTCTTCGGTTGTGGATGCTTTGGTAGAGGTAGAGATGTTGAGTGGCTTGAAACATGAAAACATAGTTCAGCTTATCGGGTACTGTTACACTAAGGAAATTCAGGCTGTTGTTTACAATTTACTCAAGGCAAGCTTGAAGCAAGAACTGAAACATCTTCAATGGAAGCAGAGGGTAGGGGCTGCTTTTGGTGTCGCAAAGGCATTGGATTACCTCCATTCATGCTCCCCTCCCATTATTCATCGAGATGTGAAATCTTCCAATATTCTTCTATCCTACGATTCCCAGCCACAGGTGCGCTCCAATAATCTATTTCATGAGGTACATCAGACAGGGATTACATGTATATGATTTTAGTTCTACTAGTTCTTTCACCAGAAACTGACAATGGATTTCAATGTACAGCTCTCGGATTTTGGAGCAGCTGTGGTGCATTCGCAGAATCATAAATCTCTGACACATGTTAAGCCTTATCCGGTTACTGGGACAATAGGATACATGGCTCCAGAGTACATGATGTACGGAAAAGTTGATGAGAAGATAGACGTCTATTCTTACGGGGTTGTGCTCCTTGAACTAATCACTGGAAGAGGGGCTATACAAACAACAAATCACTCTTCCAAGCATGAAAGCTTAGTACTTTGGGTAAAACGTGATGATCTAATGAGTACTTTTTACTCGATGAAATAAATTATTCTGTATTAGATGGTTTCACTTATCTGACTTCATTTACAGGCAAGGTCCTTACTCTGTACTGGACTATGCGAACGTCTAATTGATCCTAGTTTAAGTGAAGTCTACGATAAGGATGAGATGAAGCTGATGATGATTGTAGCTCGCCTTTGTCTCTTGCACTCGTCTTCGAGAAGGCCAACTATGAAAACGGTATAGTCTTATAATAATGAACGATAAAATGCTAGCAGGACACAAGGAATCACCAAATTGATTATGCTATTTTGCAGGTTCTGCGTATATTTGAGGAACCAAATTACTGGCTGGGGATGCATAGGAAAAAAGAAGAGCTGCTCAATGGAATTCATTCTTTAAGTGAATAGGGGTCGTATAGGAATGAAATATTCGGGTTGATGGCAAAGAAGTACAAAACTACAAATATTGAATACTTCCTGAAAGATCCTTCATTTGTTGGTTGAAAGATCTTCTTCTGAACATTAAAGTATAAATCCCAGGTTTCTCATCACACTTTTTGTTGTTGTTATCATTTTTTTTCTTTCTTTTTTCTGGTTAGAACTTAGAAAACTGCTGTCAGACATGACTTCCATTCAGACATGTCTAGTGATACTTCAGTAGCTAGATCTAGAACCTGTTTCTGGAAATGAGTTGTGGTCAACGATATACAGGATGAATGGAGACTACAATCCAAATATATGGTAGTTGAAAACGATTTGTGCTTGGACAAAAGGATTATAGAAGTTTACAAGTACAAGAGATTCGGCTATTATCGTTTAATACAATCAGAAAGATGGGCAGTTAGCTAGGCTGCAAATTTATAACAATCATACTTTACCAACTATATGGCGTGAAATGGTTGGCATAATGTGGAATTGCACAAACATGAAAAATGACTATATCATATGTTTCTTTTGGTAGGCCAAAAGAGATCACATCAGTTACCTTCTCAAAGAAAAATCTGAATGATGCTTCTTCATACAGAAGACTTCAGCTAGCTAGGTCAACTGCCTCATTGCCTTTTTGGCTTCTGTTTGTAACTCTCTTTTACCCACTCTTGTTTTCTATTTTGATTTTTTTATGAAGTAGTTGATATCAGCATGCATTGACATGCAATTTTTATGTTTCCAGAACAAAATGCTTAACTTGTGTTGAATGAAATCTGATCAAGGAGCGAAAGAATCATCCAATTGTGTTGCAAACAGATCACAAGAACTAACAAACTATGGAACCCCTAAAACAATCAGTCAAATTGATGAGGATTGCAAAAGAAAGCAAAGGGGGATCCTAAAGGACAGAAGGACTAGTGTCGACTATTAGTCCTGCGCCAACTGAGAAAAGTTAATCGGGGAGACGTAGCTCAACCCACTTCCAAAGAGGATTTCAGCTTGATCCCTGGAAGCAGTTTTTGTCGAATGGAAGAAATCCCAGAACAAGTGTTCGTGGCGATTAGGACATAGATTTGCGGTTGCATTACACTGTGTTTGAGCATTCAACCTCCCAGTACCACAACAGGCCGAGGCAACATCCTTAAAATCTGCAAAATAAAGAGAAAAAAGAAAAGTTTTCAATGAATGCCCTGTATATTATGAGCTAAAAGTAGTGCAGTGAAAGACTTACTGAAGAGTTGAGGGTTTCTTATGGCATTCATTGTCATTTCATATGAGTTTCCAATTGAGTACTTCATCCCTGGAAGCGAAGATGCGATAGTTGGCAAAACGGTCACGAGTGCTGAATGGAAAGCATCGGCCATGGCGTTCATAGCATCCATACAACCACCGGTGGCATTGAAAAGTCTCGAGGATGGAACACAGCCTACGGGTGGCACGCTAAGGATGCCAAACTTTCTTGCTCCGAGCCCATACAGAGCCTAAATGAATGAAGGACCCAAAAGCAATACCTCAGTTCAACTCCACACTCAAACACTATTTACGTTATATCAGATGGAAAAGGAGAGAGGGAAGTTTACTGTTATGTGGGACTGGTAGTTGGTCATTAGAACACCGAGAAACTGTTGAGGAGTAACGGTAGCATTGCTAGTGAAATAAGAGAACAAGTCATTGCTTCCAGTACTGATGAAGATCACGGACTTGGAGAGCAATTCATCTGCCCATTGTGCCCCTAATCTTGCAGTAAGATTTCCCCGGACTGTGGCAAATTGCTGGATCTGATCCGCAAAGGGTACAACAAGCTGTACACAAGTTTTCTCAATTTACAATTAGGCATACACCATGAGGAAAGAAATTGTTGGTCTTTATTATGACAGATAGTAATGAACAAGGCGAAAGGAGGGCCTTACCCGTCCGGTAGAATAGAGAATGCCAGACCCTGCGGAGGCAAAGCTCGCACCTCTAAACATTGGCCTCTGGAATGCTTATTTTTGAAGGGTAGTTAGATATAAGTAAGGCTGTGGACTTCTCCTGAACCCCAAATGCTTGGCTGATCAATGTTAAAATCTTAAACATCAGCAACACCCCATCCAAAATATGTACTAGAGAAACAGATGCCTGCATTAAGACTTCTATTTTAGGAGTAGTATATATTGCAGCATAGATATACATACTACTTACCAACAAAATCAGCAGTAGTGAAGCCATTACTGAACCTCCCGGTTGGTCTCGAGTGGGTAAAGTCAATGCCGTAAGGAGGGAAATTAGCTCTAGTCAAGCTACCGGGCAAGTAACTGTTAGTCCCAACATCTACGGTTGAATCTCCGAACACAAAAAGAGCCGCAGTGGTGGCATCAGTCAAGCCGGAGTTGATGAAGAATGCTAATGTAATGGTAAGAAAACGAAATATCTTAGCCATTGGGGGCAAAAACTGACGGAATTTCTCGCTGTCAACTGCAAAATATGCCTTGGTAGACAATTTAAAGGAGTGGTGGCTCATGTAGATTGTAGAGGCAGGTATATATACGTGCAAACGATTATTAAAGAAAAATAATAATAATAATAGTAATAATAATATAGAAAGTTAATGTTCAATTAGCATATTCTAATTTTTTCCTACTTCCCTAATCTCTTATCAGTCTTATGCATGGATTTACCTGTTGGCATGGAATACTGGGTATTTAAAGGATCAAGTATATAACAATAACATAAAGACAATTTCCATGATGAAAAAATTCTTAATTGCGACAGGTTTATTCCGTTGATAATTTGCATTTGCATTTGCATTTGATTATTATTATTATTATTAATTTTTTTTAAAAAAAAATATGCAAGGTTTGGACTGACTGCAGGCTGCAGAATATGTTTTTATAGAAAGACCCTTTTACATCACCTGTGGACCGGTTAAATCTTTTTCTGAAAATTAGAATCATAATATACTCCCTCCGTTTCAAAACAAAGAGGCAAACATTGAAAGTCAGTTCAACTTTTTACTCACATTTTTTTATCGCAACATATCACTGTTATGGACACTTAAAATGAAACGGAGAGGGTATTTGTTCCGGAAAAATCAGTGAAAGAATCAGTGGTTCTGTCCACTTTATATTACAAAATGATCTGAAGAATTGCCTAAACAGAATTCCTGAACAACAGTTGAATCTAATCAATATTTAAGAATGGGAATTGAAATCAATTATACAGGGGACTTGCTGCAATGGAAAGCAAAGCGATATCGAAGTATACAGGGACTACTGTAGACAATCACTCCTGAACCAACTGAGAAAAGTTGATCGGGGTTACATATCTCGGTCCACCTCCAAATAGGATTTCAGCCTGATTCCTAGAGGCAGTTTGTGTCGAGTGGCCCATATCCCAGAACAGGTATTCGTGGTGGTTAGGACAAAGATTTGATGTAGCATTACACCGTGTTTGCGCATTCAACCTCCCAGTTCCACAACAAGATGAGCTGACATCAGTAAAATTTGCAAAAAAGACCGAAAGCAACATAAAATCAGACCACTGTTAACGTATATCTGTTATTCCTCAAGTAAGCATTAACAAAGTTTTCAATACCCTTTATTTGTATGAACTAAAGTCGTAGACTGAAAGACTTACTGAAGAGTTGAGGGTTTCTTATGGCATTCATTGTCATTTCATATGAGTTTCCAATTGAGTACTTCATCCCTGGAAGCGAAGATGCGATTGATGGCAAATCAGTCACAAGAGCTGAATGGAAAGCATCGGCCAAGCTATTCATGGCATCCATACAATCACCGGTGGCATTGAGAAGTCTCGAGGATGGGACGCAGCCTATTGGTGGCACAGCAAGGATGCCAAACTTTCTTGCTCCAAGCCCATAGAGAGCCTAAAAACACCAGCAATCAATATGTCAGTTTATCTATGGACATTTACTACACTATGGACTTTTACTACAGCATTGTTGCATTTCCTTTTGAAAGTCTTAATGAGAGAATGTTACTGATATGTGGTCCTGGTATGTGGTCATTAGAACGCTGAGGAACTGCTGCGGAGGAACGGTACCGTTACTTGCTAAATAAGCGAATAAGTCATTGCTTCCGGTACTGATAAAGAACACGGATTTGGAGAGAAATTCATCTGCTTGTTCTGCTCCTAGTTCTGCGGTAAGATTTCATTGGACTGTGGCAAATTGCCTGATTTGCTCAGAGAATCGCACAACAATCTGTACATTTTGTTGTTCAAATTTTGTGTTAGACATCATCAGTATAAGCCAGATAGAAGTGAAGATGAGCAATATAAAGTAGAGTCTGTAGATTTAAGTACCCTTCCAGTTGTATCCAGAAGGCCGGACCCAGCCGAGGCAAAGCTTACGCCTCTAAAAGTCGGCCTCCGGAATGCATTTTCAAGGTTAGCGAGATATAGATAAGGTCGTGGACTTCTCCGGAATCCCAAATGTCTTGCTGCGTGATCACCAAAGTTGAACTTAAATGTCAGTAACAGTGAAAGAAAGATGCATGAATTATAATAAAAGAGTGATCAATGGTAGCATAGTACTTACCAACATAATCAGCAGTAGTGAAGCCATTACTGAACCTCCCGGTTGGTCTCGAGTGGTGAAAATCGACGCCGTAGTGAGGGAAGTTAGCTCTAGTCGAGCCGTTCACGTAGTTGTTAGTTCCAACATCTACGGTTGAATCTCCGAGTACAAAAAGGGCCGGAATTGTGGCATCAGATAAGCCAGGACTGAAAAATGTTGATGCAATGGTAAGAAAAAGAAAGATTTGCGCCATTGATGGATTCTAAAAGCTAATCACCTTCTTTGAATGATATGTTTGGATTTTTACAGAAAATGTGAAGTAGATAGATTTGTATGCAGCAGAGAGTTAATTAGTAGACCCAATTAAGAAGGGTAACACGCGGGAGCAGGTATATATGCGTGTGAACATTTTATTAAAGCGAAAATGTGATGATTTATTCTACACAAGTTTTAAGTCTTCAATTGCGGGTGGCTCGCTTGCATTGTCGTTCGTTGACATAAACCTCTCTTGATCTCTCATTTTCGGCACAATTATATCGTCAACATGGGATTTACCTATTGTCATGGAATCGATTATATATATATATATATATATATATATATATATATATATATATAGGGGTTCTCTCCAATAGAAATCTAAATATTGGGTAGGAACTATGGACGTAGTAGTGAAATTGTTACCACATTACCGAAAGATTCACGAACACAGTACCGAAAATTGCTACTATGTTCGTAAATTCAATGATCGAGATTGATTTCTACAGTTTCTACGATATTTATGTTTTCATTTGAGCGCTATATATATATCAAAAAAATGTTGTGCTTTTTTCCATAAACAACTAAACTAATGCTGATCTGCATAAAGCATACTGGATATTTACAGGTTTAGGTATAACAATTAACAATAAGCATGAAAATCACGTTTATTATTGCAACTTAAGATAATCACGTTTGATCGATGAATCCCGAATGTTTAGATTAACCTTAAGTTGACCAAAGACAGCAGTTAGCAAGGTAAAAGATATGACATTTTCCAATATGTCCAACTCTGCCATAAAATTCTTCTGGTTCTGGGCCTTTGCGAAAAATGCAGATTAAGAAAAGGGTGCTCTTTCTTTTTAGCTTTTGTACACACCCAAATTGGCTATGGACTTTTTACCATAGTAGTAGGTGGATCCATGACAGAGACACAGATGACAAATTAAGAAGGTAATATATATTGCCATAGTAGTGGGTGGATCCATGTTCATCCAAAGAATCCATCAATAATGTATATTAAGGTCATGTAACAATGATCATCGTCCCATAAAGTTTACTAATTCGGTTATTGAATACAAAGTGGAGACTGGAGAGGGATCGTTGATTCACAAAGCAATTGGATCCAACTCATATATATAGTCACTCCGCAGCAGCCAACTGAGCAAAGTTAATCGGTGTCACATATCTCCGTCCTCCACCGTACAGTGTTTCAGCTGCCAACTTAGCGGCTTTCTGTGACGGGTGGTATAAATCCCAAAAAAAGTAGTCGTTACGATTCAAACAAAGATTTGCAGTTGGAATGCACCTTTGTTCCGCATTCAATTTTCCAGATCCACAGCATCCAGATTCAACATCCTTAAATCCTACGTACAAATTTCAAGTTTACTTTATAGTATCAAAAATATCTGAAGGCTATATAGTACTGGTTTAAAGAATGAATGGATGGCTTACCGAAAAGATGAGGATTGTCAATGGCATAAATTCCCATTGCAAATGTGTTTCCGAGTGAATATTTCATCCCTCTGAGCTTGGAGGCCATTTTGGACAAGAGGGTGCTGAGTGATGCATGGAAATCTTTGGACATGGTATTCATGGCCTCCACACACCCCCCTGTTGCATTATAAAGCCTTTGTGATGGACAGCAGCCTACCGGGGGCACACTTACGATGCCAAACTTCCTTGCACCGAGTTTGTACAAGGCCTAGATCAATTCCAACAAAGAACAATGCCTCAAAATTATTCTTCAACATTTCCAAGTTTATGGATCTGGTTTTAGAAAACTATTTATGGGTATCTAAAATAGTGTACTTACCTCTATACCGGACTTGTATGTGGTTATCAGAATTTTGACGTACTCAGCTGGAGGTATGGTACTATTGGTTGCAAAATAGCCAAAAATGTCATTACCCCCGATGCTAATCGTGAAGATGGATCCCGAGAGAAACTTTTCTGCGGTTGATGGACTCTTTCTCGCTGTGATATTGCTGTGGATTGTGGAAAACTGCTTGATCTGCTCTGATAATGGCACAATCTTCTGCTCATTTTGTTCCATGTAAGTGCATCACACTTCTAGTTTTATACAAATATATGGAGAAATATTGAAGTAAAAGAAGTAGCTCCAGAGAGTGTGGAGCTTCGAATATGCTTGATCATGTCTCAAGCTCCATTTTTTCCCATGCCTGTTTGAGCCTGGATTGGAAGAAGAATGTGTTGGGAAATCTGTGAAGATCGCCTGGATACACTATGTAGTTGTGATACGGTTTCACCAACTCTCGTTAAGTGTGCACTCTTATTTGTAAATTGCAACGAGAGATATTTCATTAATTTCTAATTACACTAAAATACCAACATAATGTATGCAAAGAGAAAGCGAAAAAGACAGAGGGCTAGCTAATTACCATTATTTGGTTGGTGACATCAAGAATGCCAGCCCCTCCCGAGGCAAAATTGACACCTCTAAACATGTGATTTTGAAGACCAGACATTTGCTTAAGAAGATATAAGAACGGTTGTGGACTTCTTTTATATCCCATTAGCTTGACTGATGATCGAGAGGAAGCCTTGTTAGAAAGAACACTATATAACATATGAAAGCTTATGCAAACGCTGTAAATAGACGGGCTTTCCAGAGTTTGTTAATGGACTGACCAAGATAATCAGCACCATTGAAACCATTGCTGAATCTCCCCGTAGGTTTAGAATGAGGAAAATCAATACCATTGTGGGGAAAATTGGCCGTTATCTTACTGCCAGGCACGAAGTTGTTAGTGCCAACATCTACCAAAGAGTCCCCGAAAATGAAAATGGCCGGCATTGCAGCATTAGATCGAAGAGGGACAAATAAGGCTAAGGAAATGAGTAGAGACACCGATAATGGAATGCAACTCTTTGCCATAGCGAAAGTGGAGAATTGCTACTTTCTCTTTTGTCTTGCGGAAGTCGAATAATATTTCCATGACATTTATAATGCTCATGAGTCATGAAAAACGCAGCTTCTCATGAGCATGCAGTAGTCTTTTCGACCAAAAATGAGTGACAAAAAAGTTATAATCACGATCATAACTAAATTATAAATGAAATTTGACGCTCATTTTGAGAAAACAGAGAATAGATGTTATGAATAGAGTGGTTGCTTTCCAAAGACTTTGCGCAGTATATAACACGAAACTTGGAAGTGCCATATATATGTAAGAAGAATTTGACTTAAATTTGTATAAGGATGGGAATACTTTGAAAGGAGAATTGGTCATCTCCAGTATTTACACGGTAAAATGCAGAGAGAAGAACCACACAATGATATTTGGAATTGACATTAACTTGTCTTTGTTGCGTGACTTTGTTAGTAGGGGGAGGGGGTGGGGGTGGTGAGAGAGAGACGTTTCGTATTATGCTGGACGGACCACACACGAATTTTTTTGGGGTCTTTAGCGTTGAAAAAATGGACCTAACATCTACTTTGAACCATTATAAAAGTGTAGTTTTTTAGAGTGAATCCGAATTAATACATGTACTCTAATATGGGGACTACGTACAACATGAAAGCTTAAACGGCTAAAATACTTCAAGGGGTGAATGCTAAAATTGATCTTGAAAATGGTTGAATTTTACCAAAAATCTCACATAGAGAGAAACCAAGTGTTGAAGTTAGTTTATATACCTTGGCTTTGATTACAAAGCAATGCTTGTATGCACGCACCTCGGTTCGGTGTATCAGTTATAATGATTGATTAATGAATTATATTTAACTAAGTTTAAAGATTGATACAGATTATGACTTGATCCTTATCAATCTCGCTTGGCAATTTTCGTTCTTCCCCGTAGGATCATATGGTTTATGTATGTTGTATTACTGAAGAGACTTAAGGAAGTGAATAATTCAAGTATATGTAAACTGAGTTACAGTGTCATATAAATAGATACAACAGCAGCTAGCACTACGGAACTATTAAGGATGAGGAACAAGAGATATATGTCTATTATCAGTAGTACATATCTAAACTATAATACATCATTATCCTTAATATGCCCCCTCAAGATGAAGTCCACAGGCTGGACGCCAATCTT
>JAOTQG010122079.1:0-10597 GCA_025631175.1 Iris virginica | reverse complement strand
TATATAATTAAAAGGAGTATATATAAATATAATATTGAAATATGAGGGATTTATATAAAAATATACATATATATTAGGTATCGGTTTGGTTTGGTTTGAGGTGTTGAAACCGCAAACCGAACCGAACCGTGCAGTTTGATATTTTTTCGAACCGTAACCGAACCGTTGTCGGCCGAAACCAAATCAAACTCGTCGGTTTGGTTCGGTTCGGTCGTCGGTTTGGGTGGTTTGGACTTACACCCCTATGCACAATCTTGTTTTGGTTTTGCCTCTGTTTGTGTTGCTCACAGTCAGGCTTCACTTGGTAGGCTATTGGGTGTCGTACTTGCCTCTGCCTTAGGGGGGTGGGGTCCTTTTGTGCCTTTGGGTCGCCAAACTAGGTCGTAACATGGTAAAATAGCTTCGTAAGGTAAAAGCCTATCAAGCAATTAAAGCTAGTGTGCAAATAATATTATGAGAAGAGCAATGCTAAATCCACCAAGAGAAATGCATCAAAAGGCTACAAAGCCATGAGCCATGCTGGCATTTTATTTGTTAGTGTTATTTTAGCGATAGGGTGTGCAGAAATTCTTGGTTAAATCAAACTAACCCAAGAATTAGCATCATTTTTAGGAAAATGAGCCCTCGTTGAGCAGCAGTGTTTTCATAAATTGGTAGTGTGATGATTTGTGGAATTTGTTCAAACCATGGTCTTGATTCAAGGCATGGATGTACTCCCCTACTTTTAACTCATTCGTCATCTATGCAGGATCCTGCAGTCCGATTTGTTTTCCGAAGATGGTGGTCTTGGAATGGAGATGTTACCATACGTAGCTCTTCATGGGATCAGGAGCGTGACAAGTTTTGCTATTTATGAAGAGACTTCCGTTACTAAGCCTAGAAAATTATTTCCAATGACTTGATCAAAGAAAATGTCTTCACGGTGGAAACTCCATCTTATCTTTTTGGGTGGCCACCCTTTTTGCACCCTCATAGTTGGAATTCTCGTTCCGTGCAGACTACTTGTATAATGATCATTTTAGTTTCAATTTATTTTTTTCCCGACTCTGTTACGTGTAGTGTCATTCCACAGGAAGACCTGATGACTATGATAATGTAATAGAAGGCGAAAGTTGTTGCTGACTGTCGTCTTCATATTGATTTATGCTACTGTTGCTCGACACACTTCATGTGAAGCATTCTTGGAATTTTGACAGTTTTATCAAAAGATTTAGAAGGTTAAGTGATGCTGGCCGATTAATGTTTTTTTTTTTTTTAATGATTAACTGAGTTCCACTGTCAAATATTATGTTCTGGTTAAGTGGTTTGATTCAGGTTTGTTAGTGAGTGAAACCACGAGCTAAATAGAGCTAATTATTCTCTCAAAGTTTGCCAAGTATCAGTGTGGATCCTAAGGCAAAGTATGGAGTCAGACGTACTGAATTCTTGATGGATCTCAAAGTGAAGGTACAAGACAACGCAAATTGAAAACGTTTATATAAACCCTATTTCATGTAAATTTTCCACAAAAAGTCTGTTCTCAACCAAGTTAAATGAACATTTTTTCAAGCACCATGCAATATCATCAACTAAACACTTTTATTGAAGTCACAGAAGTCGGAAGCAAGAAAAACAAAAAGATAGATTAGAGCTTAATTAGGGCTCCAATGCCTTTGAAATATACTTAATTGGCTGCCGCAATGAAAATCATGATATAGATTTGAGATGAATGCTTCAAAATGAGATGATACAACAATTGAGTAATAGTAAATGATACAACAACAGGCTGAGTAGCATTTTCCTATTTCAAGTTGCTTTAACTGGATTGCAGATAACTCGTATGCATACGAACAATCCATCAGTCATCAGATAGCAAGAGAAGAAGATAAAGTGGTACTAAAGCTCATCCTGCAAAAACCAACAACAAATCTCTTTCAGTAGATTATAAATATAATCATGTAAAACAAAATTCATCCCAAAGAAAGAGGCCTTTCTGAATGTGGTTTTCAACTGTGTTGTCTAGCTTTCAGAAAACCAGGGGCAGGTTACTAGGTTAGGTCAATTCAAATTCATATGAAACAAACTTGGGCTTCACCATTTAGAAATCTATTTTAGGGCACACAATAGGAGGAATTGGAGAAAATTGGAGAAAGTGAATGTTATTTCGTACATGATAGTCATCCAAATAATCATGGCGATCATGCTGCAAAATAGAATATCAAAGTAAGAGATTAGAAGGGGTGATGAAGCACGATAAAACAAAACTACAAATGCACAAGCACAATTTTCTTGCAAAGTAATCATCTCATATGGTCTTAGTTTGTAGCAGGTTAGTGGTTATGCATCCAGGAAATAAGAACATAAAAGGAAAAGAGAGAAGAGAACACGAGAGGATATATGAAACTTTGGTATTCAACAACCAGCAACACGAATAAAAACAGTAGTTCTGAAAGTTCAATAAAAGATAACCAAAGAATAAAAAAACCATTTGGTGCAGCGGAAGAGGCAAGAATAAAAAGTACTTGGCTCAAGCCTACCATGCCCACTCTTATTGAAAGACTGAAAACTATAACTCTGCACCCAGAAAAAGAGAACTCTAGAAATATATAGTAGCAATAGAAAGAAATCAAGTATAATGAGGCCAACCCTTTTGTATCTGTTCCTATATCTGTCACGTCTGTCATAACCCCGCTCTCTCTTCCTCCTTTCACCTTCCTCTCTTGCTCTTTGAGCTTCCTGCACACATAATTTTGAAAGCACTTAGAAGAACCTCAACCAACAGCCATCATAAGAAATGGGATAAAGCAATGACACCACCAAACCTCTTCTTCTCGAGCTTTTTTCACTTTCTCTGCTTCCTCAAGGGCTTCTTTTTCAATCTGCGTTCATAAAAAGGACAAGAACCGTGTGAGTTTATTCAAAATTGTATCTGGTTGACAAAAAAGAAAAGAAGAGACACACCTCTCTGTTTGCAAAAATTTCTTCGACTACTTTTTTGGCATAGTCAGGATCATCACAAATCAGAACATTATCGAAAACAGAACCAGCTTTGACCTTCAGTCAACAATATCACCACATTTAGCAACACAAAAATGATTTAACTTCAACTAAGGATGTGGTACAAGAATCTACCTGCCACACTTCAACGCCAACATATTTAATTGGTTTCAGCACGTAAAGGTCTGGATCATCTTCAAATTCTGCAAGGTCCATTGAAAAGATGCATAAATGAATTTATTTCTCTCTTGGAATTCATAACATAGGAGCATATAAAGCAAAAACATGTAGGCTTATGCAGTTACGCAGTACCTGGGTTGTCAATCCAAGGAATTTTCCACTTTCCCTTGTAGTTAGGATTTTTAATTTTCTGTTTCATTAGACAGTATACACGAATCAGAAACTGGAATTTGGAAATACTCTGTCCCAAAAAGGTCTTCACTTTGTACATTTGGAAAACATATATAAAGGATGACGCTACTTACACATGTACTATTTTAAAATTGCACTAAGATATTCGGTACTTTTAGAAATGGGAAGATCATTTTGGGACAAACAAAAGAGGAAAGTGGGAAGACCTTTTGGGATGGAGGGAGTACTACTTTTGTGTTTTCACACATCTCTCAGTAACATTACCTTTCGCCTCCATGGCCCTTTGTAAGCTGGATTGGGTACCTTTGGTGGTCTCCATATACCATCCTCATCTTCATCCCAACTATCAGGCTATACAGAAGGAAAGATGTAAACGAGAGTTAGCCTTGACATTTTCCTTTCTCTATTTTATGCTAACAAGACGCATATCACTCTGATATAGACCTCATCTTCATCTTTACATATGTTACGAGTCTTGAGACATTTGGGAGCACATGTGTGTGATGACAGGTGGGTAGGATGGTGGAGTGGGATTACAAAGAAAAGTGGATTGAGGACAAATAAGGAAATAAGAGCATGAGAAGAGTCACTCTAATGCCAATTCTCGTCGAAATTTAGCTCAAGATCTGGAATCAGGTAGTGCAGCACTAGCGCTGGCAAAATTCAGAAGTGATACGATAGGCATATTAATTAATAGATGGAAAAAATGTAAAAGAAAATCAGCCTCTTTGACAAGCAACTGACCCGCAGGGGCCTAAAAACTGCCATAAGCAAGAATCACATTGCCGCATTTGTTTAATTAACAAATAAACTAACCTTTTTAGCTTTTGGGTCAGGAATTTCTCGCGGTATGGAATCATAGCCCTGGATTGCACAACAATGTATACATTAATAATCAACATTCAACCAAAATCCAAGAAACTACAAACAATTGAATACCTCAGGTTTGATGTCATTTGGATCTTCAATATATTCTCTTTCTTCCCAATCAACAGGCTGTAAAAAAACTTTAACCACTTCATACAACAAGCAAAACTGAAACGATTTGTTTATTTAATCTTCAACATCATGTTAGTAGATACACCAAGAAATTAATCACGAGGCATCTGAATTAATTGATTGTGAATAGCAGCAAGATTCTGAGTCAAGATTACCTTTTTGGCATGTACATCTTTAATTTTACGAGGAGGAAGTATATCCCAGTCAGTATACATGCTTCCAGAATCTCTTTCTCGACCATCAATTAAGATACTATAACTTGCATCAGGCCTAAGAATAAATGTGTAGAAATGGGTTAACTTGTCTGTTTCGCATTGCAGATCCTTCTTGAGGGGATAATTCTGTCCTTGATATGAAAGTATAGCATGAAGCTTCTTTGTTTGAGTGCCACATAGATCCGGTCCAAACATCAAGCTACACAAATAAATGGTATGTAAGCACAATTAAAATATGTGGCTGCTCATAAAGGATTCTCACAGAAAAATAACAGTTCACACAAGGTAGTCCCAGGCATGTTGAGAAGATATAAAGTATGATGAGCTATTCAACTAGAAAGACTACAAAACCAAGACAAAAAAAATATGAGAGAGAGAGAGAGAGAGAGAGAGAGAGAGAGAGAGAGAGAGAGAGAGACACGAACCTGTAAGGAGTGTCCCCACCAAATTTCTTTTGGTTAACAAAACCAGATAGAAGCTTGATGTAACCACCACCACACTCAATGTCTTGCTCAAACTTTACAGAGTACTGTAATACCAGAGTCCTATCTTTGTTGCTGAATTCAGGTATCTTCGCAGAGATGGCATAATGTTTGGCATCTGGAGTTGTCTGGATACCTGAAAAAGTTTCAATTACAAGAAACCTGATGCTATACCTTTTTGTCCCCATCATGTGCATGTGTGTGTGTGTGTGTTCCTGTGTGTGTATGTAATACTATTTAAAAGCATAGACTATAGGTTTGACATACAAGATTCCAAAATGCCCCCCTCAAAGATAATATTTCGTTAACCAGGCCCCTAAAACTTCCGATGACCAGACTCCTAACAGATTTCTACTTTATACAATATTGAGAGTTTTTACTATTTTGCTTTGAAGTATATCATGAGGTCATTGAAAAAATAATAGGATAAGAATTAGCACACTCCAATGTAGTCGGGTAATTAGGTTCTTTCTTTTTAAACAGGGAAGATGCCCAAAATATTAAAATATATGGTTACTTTTGGTGTAATTTAGATTTCTAATTAAATTAACATAAGTAAAATAGCTTAATCGATCTATTATAAAGGTTTCACTGAATCACAAGGTTCCTTAAGCGTCAAAAGATTATTTCAAGAATTTCACACATTGGCATCTATTATATTGGAACAATTCAAAGAGTACAGAGTCAAAGGAAACTTCTTATTATGGGTTCCCATTACCAAACAATTTCCTATTCACATTACTAAATTCTATTTTACTTTTCCTCCCTTATTCAATGCAATAAAGCAAGCTTATTTGGATAATAGTTTGTAAGAAAATGGCTTGAAATCTTTGATAATATTTTGAGAGACTGTGTAAACATAATATTACTAGTTCTTTTTCCTCATCAAGGTTCCTTTCTAGTCTAAGAAAATGTAAAGCTTTAAATGTCAAATGTACACCAATTAATGGCCTAGATTGGGAAGTGAAGCTATAGAAGTCTTTAATACCTTACAACATTAATACCAATTATGAACCAATGTCATTCTTTGTAAAACGAAGCAAGAAAAAGAGTACATTTGAAACAAGTTTGAGACCAGCAACTCTTACAACATTATGCTATTCACATAAAAGGAGGGAGGTTATGACAGTCAAATAGTACAAAATTATCAGTTAATGTGTAAAATGTCATGCACTGTCTTTGGAACTGCATTCAACATTTTCATTTCAGCTTGTTCAAAGTTGTATGTAAAATTGCACTCATCGTTACTAGATATTGTGATCAAAATTCAGTGCATATACGCTCAAACTAGCATCCATCTACAGATTATATAAACTTGTAGACTGTGTCAGGGGAAACTGAAAGGTAGAGGTCAATACCTTTATCATCTGGGTCAGCGGCCCACGATCCTGCGGTGTGCTTAAATGAACCAGCTTTTCCCTCACTTCTTTTCCAATCAGACACGACCCAGCGGCTTCGCCACCCATCTTTTTGCCAACAAAAACCAGAGTTATTTCCACAGTCAATAACCCATGTTACACTCACTAAACACACTACAAGAATAATGGATATTTCTCTTCAAGATTTAGCCAAGAAGAAGTGTTCTAGGCGGAGATCATTTTAAAAGAACCAAAAATTCCAACTATCATAACAGGAAATGGAGACTGCTTTTTGACCATGAGTTTCAATCAGCCTTAACCTTACTGAAATTGTTTGAAAAGTAGAAATTTGGTCCAGACAATAATCCTAACTCCAATTAAATCCCATCCCATACACTCACTACCAAAGGAATACTAGCAAAATAAAATTTTAAGAGGCTGAGACAAAACAAGGAAATGTTGGGGGAAGGGAATAGAGAAAAAGTGAAATAATCCACTAAAGCATCATTATGATGATAAATATGACAATCACATTTTTCCCCACAGCTCAAAATTAAGCACAATACTAACATAAAGTGGAACTATAAACTTTTATTTGGGGAAAAGGTCAATTTTCTAATTATCATTAAGATGATATGGCAATCCCATATTTCCCACAACTCATAATTAAGCAGAATACTAACAAAAAGTGCAATTTTAAACTTTTCTATGAAAAAGCCTTTATATTTTATCTAAAATTGAACCACCACACAAACCAGTATCCCAAAACTATAGTCTCTGCATTGAATCAAGATAAGAACTTAATAGTCATACAATTCATAACTAGGAATGATGAGCATCATCTTAGTGAAAAATACAGTAAAAAGTTATCAAGAAATAAAGATTCAAAGAACCCAAAAGTGATCTGATCAAAATATAGCTAACTCAATCATAAAACGAACCAAAAACTACGAAAAGATAAAAGATTTAACGGTCAGATAAATATGAAACATAGTGCACAGTAAGCGACGAAAATACATAGAAAGTGAAAAAGGGCCAGGACAAGTTATCTGAAAATAAACCAAATTCAAAGAACCCAAAAGTGATCTGATCAAAACATAGCTCACTCAATCATAACACTAACCAAAAACCCAAAAAGAAAACAAAGATAGAAGTCTGCAGATAAACATGAAGCCTACTTACTTCACAGTAAGATAGGAAAAATGCAAAGTAAAAATACCTTCAAAACGCTCTTCAAAGATGATTTCAGCAAGTGAAAGATTCAGTAGTGATAGTAGTACGACAAGCAGAAAAAGTGGTACTGCTAAATTGAGCTTAAATTTGGAGCAGCTTCGAACCAGCAGTGGAGATTCCTCCGCCATTTCTGCAGATCGATGGGGGGTGGATGGGGTGTTTGGGTAATTATAGACATGCTTGTTATGGAAAGGGGCCCAAATCAAGGGTTTATTTACGGCTATGCCCTTCCGGTCGCCTCCTCCCCATTAGGATTTGTAGTGATCATATCCACTATATGACTGTGCCATTCTGTGTGTTACCACTCATATATTGATGGGACTCATTAATAATAGACCCACAACTATATGAGTGATGACATAAAAAATAGCACATGAAGTGACAAAGGAAATTCGAACTCTGATTTTTATGTTTTTGGGTTGACTTAAAAATAATGAAAGCTGTGAAATGTTGGCCCAGCCAATGAGAATCCACTTTCTACGTTTCATCAACCAATGCTTTTGCTTCTTAAGGGTCTCTTTTTTTTTTCCTAGTAGAAATGGTGTGGATCAAAAAAACAATTTAAATAATACTTCATCTATTTAAAAAAAAAAAAACTATTTTCTTATTTATCTGTGAAAAATAATAATTTCTTTTTTAGAATAGAAATTATTTTTGCGTATATAGTAATATAATATAAGTACATAGTTTACTAGTGAAAATACGTATATGGTGTAACAAGATTATTATTTTGTAATGAAGGAATACTATATTTAGAGTTAGAAATATAGAATAGAAGTATAGCTAAAAGGTTATTACTTTTAAATTCAGTCAATTATAAAAACGTATTAAAAAATTGTTAGAATTTCAATATTAGGAGTTCCTAGCTCCAAACTTTCGTCTTCTCGAAAATGATGAAGAAAGTAATTAAAAATGTATAAATAAGATGCACAAAACACATTATGCTCTAATTTAAGACATCAGATGTACAATTATGGAATTTGTTGGCACATAATGCATTTTTAATTAGGAGTGATTTCGGTAGGATAATCGTACCGAAATCTCATTACTATTATCATTACCAAAAAATTGGTTATACAAAATTTATTACCATTGCCATACCAAAATTTCGATATTACCACCAATTTTCGGTCCAAGTTAAAAAAAAAAAAATCAAATTACAAGTTAAATTAATTCATACTTGTAGGTCAAAGTTAATTGTTGTGTTTTAAAAAATGTATCGAAAGAGAACGAAAAACTTAAATTACAAATTTAGGAGGCCAAAATTCTACTCACTCCTATAAATATCAATATTACAAAATCATCAATTTTTAATTAAAGTATTGGAGAGATAGTAAGATTATGGTTTGAGATTTTTTGAAATGGTAGTGTGTAAGAATAGAATATGTAAATTGAATTTTTTAAAATTTTTTATGTAATATAAATAAAATTACTAAATTATCCATATTTCGGTATGATAATGGTAATATCATTACCATTACCTTACCAAAAATTTCGGTATGATACGATAATGATAGGACAATTTTTTGGTAGAAATTTTTTAGTAATTTTCGGTAAGGTAGACAATTGTTTTTTTTTTTTTTTTCACCACTATTTTTAATACACCGAAGGCCACGGCAAGGGAAGTGGGAATGGTTGGTAAATATAAGTAAGGAATAAGGGCAAAATAGGAAGAGAAATTCGAGAAGACTTTTGGAAAATTGCTGGCGTTGACGGTCACTTTCATGCCCTGCCCAGCCCAGCCCAGCCCAGCCCGTTCAAAGTCCGTCGGTCTTTTCGCTTCGCCATTGCTATTGTGCGCCTTAAGCCTTTTAGTGCAGAGAGAGACCGAAGACCCCAATTCAACACTAGACCGTTAGGTACTCGGAAATTCCATCACATTCCCCCCTCTTTTACACGCACTGCTGTTACTCCTAAGCAAAATTAAGGGTACGTTTAGAATATATATATATATATATATATGTGTAAGTCCGTGTCTTAGGATATGGTAAAATATTTAAATATTTTGTATTTTTTGAGTAAAAAAACTAAAAAAGAGATTAAAAGAAAAATTTATGTAGTATAAAAGAGAAAAAAATGAAAAAGAATAAAATATAAAAAAGAACAAAAAAAAGAGAAATAATTTTAATTATAGAAATTTTTTTGTGTATTTCATATAAGAAATAAAAAAAAAGAAAAAATAAAAAAAGATCTCAGCCGCAACCCCCCTTCCCACCGTCTATCTCTTTTTTAGCTTTTGTTCCCAATAAAAAGGACATAAAGTGTACTTTTCTTTATCTTGGAAATTGTTTTAAAAAAATTACTATTCATCAAATGGGACCTACTTCTCATCCTTATCTTATAGACTAGTAAATACCTGTGTCCTATGACACGGTGCAAAAATTATCGACGATTAATTTATATTTTTATTTTGCAAATGTAAATTATGATTTTGATACATATGCAAATGTAAATTATAATTTTGATAAAAATAATTTAAATTTAAAAAGAAAAGTGAAAAGAAAAATTTTAAAAAGAAGAAAATGAAAATTAAAAAAGAAGAAGGTGAAAAAAATAAAATAGACACTCAATCCCCCCACTCTCTCTCCCCCCTACTCAGCAGCACCCGTCCCCTCACAGCATTCTCTTCGTACGGTAGGGGCAGAGGGAATTTTCGGTGGAGCGGTGAAATGCGTAGAGATCGGAAAGAACACCAACGGCGAAAGCACTCTGCTGGGCCGATATTGACACTGAGAGACGAAAGCTTGTGGTATCTAATCCCTTCCTTTTTTTTTTCAAAATTTGTGTGTTTTTTTGAGATTTGTGCAAGTTACTGTTCTAGTTGTCTCTTTCGATGAATAGTGCACCGCTTTCTCTTATAATATACTAGTAAATGCCCGTGTTCGAGGACACGGTGCTCGGACACGGCGCAATAATGTTTGATGATTTATTTTTTTATTATTCATATTAAATATAAAAATTA
>JAOTQG010122068.1:0-10597 GCA_025631175.1 Iris virginica | reverse complement strand
GCTCTCACTTTCTCACGTAAATTAGCTCATGAAAGGGTCGGGGGGAAGAGAAAATGTTTGTCTTGTGGGGTGGGGGGCGGGGGAGGGTGCGGGAGAGAATCAGCAAATTTTATAAATACTTTGCACAAGAAATACATAGTACTGAGGAACAATTAACTTTTCAAACTAAGGACTCGGTGCAACAGAGGGAGTGAAGTTTGGTTCGGGTTTGAACTTTTCGTATAGTTAAGCTATGAAATACCATCAGAACCTGAAACGGAAGATAGCAGGTGGTTCATCTTTAGCAGGGAGTTTAAATTCCTGCAGACAACTAAGTCTCGGAACAGTTTTCCTTTTCAATTTTACATTTTCAATACAAATTGATGAAACGTCTGTACCGCTAAAACATAGAGAAAATGAAACATTAAGCAACTTTCTTCCAGTAGTAAACTTTTTCAGAATTCCTAAGTTTGAAATCAATTAAATACTATTAAACAATAATCCCATTGCAAAAAATTAGTAAGATTAGCTCAACTGAGAAAAGGAATCGAGAGAGAGAGAGAGAGAGAGAGAGAGGAGAGCGCTCACTTTGACGGTTCCATTGGGGTTTAAAACAGCGAGGAATTCACCTTCCGGAGTGAAAGACGTCATTACAGAATTGAGATTCTCTCCCGCCATTACAACTTCTAAAAACCTAGGAGGGAGGTGCTGTTGTCACTTAAAAATTCTTTCTTTTTAGTTTCTCAGCACCCTAGCTCACAGGGACGGAGGAGGAGGGTTTTTTAGCTATGGTTTTCACAAAAGCCCTTAAACCCTTATAACCCGACCCACTCAATTATATAGTCGGGCCGGACCCATTTAATTTAAAAAAGGTTTCGGCTTCGGTTTCCGTAATTTCAGCTCTTATATAAGTTATAAATCGGCGTGCCATCGTTTTCAATTCATTCTCAAATCAAAATCCATCACCGGTCTGAAAAGTGACCAAAGTAAAACTAGTACTCCGACGATAAAATCCGGTCAAACTCACTCGACAGGTTCGTTTATTTTTTCCGGCCAGATCGGATATACGACGTTTTCACCCCAATCTCTGTCTGTTCGATTTTATGTTGTACGTCAAAACTTCTTGATTTATTTTGAATTCTGCTGTAAGTAAGAACTCTGGCACTTGAAACCCTAATCGTGTCGGGTTTTCCCCCCTTCCTGGAGCCAGGGCGGACGTTACTGTTAGCAAAGTCGTGAAATTGAACAACTGTTTTAGTGTTTTGAGGTTAGGATAGACATCATGAGAATGGTGGGTCACTTGGTTTGTTAGATTTTGGAAATCTGGGGAACACTTTGGATCATGTGTAGCCAGTTGTATCTTGCTTTGTGAGGTTAGAACAATCTCAGGACCTTTGTGGGTCAATTATATTCGATTACTTGGGCATGACTTTGCCATAATCACTTGTTCCTGCTGGAGTTTATGATAAAAATTACATACAATATGGCATGCGGTTTATATAGCTCAGCCTTTTGTTTTTTTATATAGCTCATTCTTCTTATACTCTTAGTCATGTCTCTATGTATACATGTTAATGGGCCAGGATTAGTCTACGTTGCTGGAAACGTGCAATCTAATTATCATACGTGTTATCTGTCATGCTAGCCTTCAATGCAACCTGTCGCTTCAAGTGTTTCTTTTTATAAACATGTCGGCTGAAAAATTCAAAATTCCAGATAATGCCTCTTATTGTTCAGAGCATTCATTCACCATATGGTGGTGGGTGTATCCTAAGAGACCCTGGAGTCATGACATAATTGGAGTGGCTTCCTGTCATGGCTGCCTACGTGACTGCTGTCTGCTGTCCTCTACTGTGTTGGAAAATAAATGCCCCTGATGTATGGCTGCTGTTATTTGCACCCCATCTTTTGGCTTTCACATATCAGCTTAGGGGGCATGTTATTGTGCTCAGCAGCAGCAAAAGCGTCAAAATCCCTTGCTAGTTGCTACCCAAATTGTGCCAGCAAGTTGCTGCTCTGATGTTCAAAATTCTATGGTATCTTCAAGAATTATCTACAAATAGCGATGATAAGTTTCTGGATGGTCTCAGTCCAACAAACAATTGCGTACACAAATACACTAACATGTGTTTTAGGCCTGATAACAATGACTCATGTTGAATGTGACCCCGCATAAGAGTTGGCTCTGAAGCAGAATGAGAAATCTGAGTTGACTTAGAGACATAAGTAGTCCCACACTCTTATTGTTTATGTCATAAGAGCTGTTTGGCGCGGCTGACCAACGGAATTTCCATTATGCAGAGCTATTGTGTGCATCTCTGCATTATTCTGGTTCCTTGCTGATGGTCTATTAAGTACTCATATAATCATGATTGGATCCGGATAGCGGACCAAGAGTTCTTAATATGAAGTTCTGCTGAAGTGAACTAGAAAGTTTGAAGAAGTTGTGGTATCTATTTGATCATTTAGATTCGCAAATCATGTTATCGCATTTCTATTTTGGTTTCATTGTTACATACATGTGCCTGGATATAGTTCTTGCTTGTACTAGTTACAGGATTTTCTGAAGTATGCTTTTTGAACTGATTTTCATTCCTTGGCTGAATAATACCAACCTCACTCTACACTTTGTGCTAGAGACCTTTTTGTATTGCGGTTTTTGTTGGACATTGCTGTTGTATCTCACTCATGGATAAACTGAATAGTTGCATTTTAACTTCTTGTTATGCCATTCAGTAAATTTCTCGATGCTTTGAGTAAACACAGGTTAGAGAATGCCGAAGGAAGGAAGAGAGAGACGATCGTCATCTTGTAATCAGTCTAGAGTATCTCCATATCCTCGCAGCTCCAAGAGTGCGGATAGAAGCAAATCCAAGATGCAATTATTACAGGTTGTGCATGAGAAGGAATGGGAAGAAGCTAGGTGCCCTGTGTGCATGGAGCATCCTCACAATGCTGTTCTCTTGATTTGTTCGTCTCATGATAAAGGCTGCCGCCCCTACATGTGCGATACCAGCTACCGCCACTCAAATTGTCTTGACCAGTTTCGCAAGTCACCTGTGGATGCATCCTCAACAGATCCGCTGGAACCAATTCCTGTTACAACTGCACCTAATCGCAGAGCAAATCAGTCAGCCAGCTTTGCAGAAAGAGAGCATACCAAGCTTGTTTGCCCACTTTGTAGAGGACAAATCAGTCATTGGGTTACAATAGAGCCTGCTCGCCGCTTCATGAACTTCAAACCAAGGAGCTGTTCATTGGAGACGTGTGATTTTGTTGGTAATTATTCAGAGCTGAGGAAGCATGCAAGGGGTGAACATCCTTATGTTCGGCCAATGGAGGTGGATCCAACACGCCAGCTGGATTGGGACAGATCGGAACGCCAGACGGCTTTTCAAGACTTTCTTAGTGCCATGGAGTTTGGAGATGATTCTGGAGAGAACAGTTTTTTTCCCACCCCTGATTGGCCTTGGATGGATGTAAGCGCCTCCATAGAGTATCTGGATGAGCCGGGTGAGATTAGCAATTCACCCATTGGCTACTTTGAGTCTTCTTCCACATACGTCTTTGAGGTAGATGTCAACGATAACAGGCAATCAACTATATTAGGTTATCAGTTGCAGATCATCACCCTTCTTATGGATGCACGTTCTGCATGACCTTAGGAAAAGATCTGTCAAGTTTTGGGTCATTAGGGAGGACTACAGTGGAATGAAAAATCTGAGCCTTGTGTGATTGGTTAGGTTTTCTCAGTATTTTTCTTTTCTTCCCTTTTTCTTCATCGTGAAAAAGGAGGTTTTAGTTGGAATGAAAAAGGCTTGTGTGGAGCTTTGTATGCAAGTTTTTGGAATCCTTTGCCTTCTGAAGCATGACATAAAACTCAATCTGAAGCAGTTTCTCGAGCAGAAAAAATTCAGTGTTCTTGGTCTTTTAAACGAATGTACAAGGGGCACACATTATATTCTTCCGGCCAACCATCCAACTGACAGAAGACAATATCAATTACTCCCTCACAACATTATTCACCACAAGAGTTGCACTGTCCATTTTTATCCGTTCCAATTGAATAGTTACATTTTCGTTTTAGAACATTGTTCATTACAACTTTACCATTGCTTATTTTTGCAAGAGAGAGATTATGAGCCACACATCGTGGGATATTCAAGTAAAACATACTAATTGACAATTTGAGCATCAAAACAAGCATATATATCTCTTGAAGTTGAAGTTGAAGTTGAAGTTGGAGGAGGGAGCAATTTTTTTTGTCCCACCATCCACTGGCAAGAAACTCAACGAACTGTTCTCACCAGATACATACGTTACTGAGATTGATCTTTTTTGTAGCTATTAATCTGAACTGCAAGCACCAGCGTATTTCCTAGTCAGAAAGTCATAAATGGATTTATAAATCATCAGATTCAGCATGTTGAGCTATGTCTAAAAAGGTCCACTTGTATACATCTAAAACTTGCAATGTTGACATTGCTGGAAGTGTCCATTAAGAAACAAAGCTACAGTTTCATGTCAACCTTTAGATGCCCCAAGGACCGCGCCGAGAAACTTCTGCAGCTGCCTAGTAAATAACAGAGAGGAAGAAAGGACTCTGGCCCCTCCAATCAGATTTCAATTAGTAAATCTCCACCGATGAAATTTTGTGTTTTATATATGTAAGGAAAAAACTCGAATTGTACATCATACAATCTGGGTACAAATACAAGGTCTTTCAAGTTTCACCCGGACTACTTTTCTCAAGGTCCATAGATACTTGGATCGAATGAACTCTGATCTGATCTGTTACTTTTATGCAATGAGAGTTTTAGAAGTTAAATTGACATGTCAACCAAAAATGGGATTGTCCATCGTCTTTAAACACGAGCGTCAATATGGAAGTCATTGGATGAGAGACTATTTAGCTTAGCCCAAATACAGTTCTCCAAGTTGCAGCACAAGCTGATCACATCCCTCCCTGATTATAAATGTCTCCATCTTCACAAACTCAAATTGTAATATGTTCTTCTCTGTTCTGAGCTAGGTTTTAACTTTGAATCTAAGACCATGAAGTACCTTCTCATGCTGAGTTACGCCCCCTACAGTTACACTTTGGAAAGTACTTGCTCTATATTCCTGTGAATGTTGATCTTTCACCCATCAAATGTATATCCAACCTATCAAAATCCTGTAATAATATCACGAAAGCAATTAATGATGCTTCACGAGTCATTTGCAAATGGAAATAACATCAATTTATTGACAAGAAATTGATAGTTCATTTTTCATGATGATTCCCTGACAACCATCACCTGTGAAACCATCAAATACAGGAAACATAGAGTTGATGCCTCAAAGAGTAAATGAAGCCAATACAAAAAGTAAACTTATATAATGCCCAATCTTATGACGAATGCAATGATACAAAATCCACATTAGACTACAACTGGACATCATTGGCGAGCGAAAATCCTTTAGGTATATATTATTAGAACTTTATTACACTTTCCAAGTTTTTTGTGGAAGTAAGAAAATCCATCACCCAATTTAGGGCGTGTTTGCCCGTGAAGTTTTTTGCATAATGTTAGAAAAAAAGTCAAAAAATTCGTTCACGATTTAAGTTTCAAAAACATTATTTTTCTCTCTCTCACCTACTCTTTTTACATACCCCTATACCATCTTTATATCCTATCAAATATCACATCAAATCACAACGACCACTCTAACTCTTTCTCTCTCCATCACTGTCATGTAATTTTTTAAAATTCGAAGGGCAAAATTGTAAAACTCCTACAAAACAAACACAAAATACAAACAAAAACAAAACGTAGTAAAAAACTCCACATCCAAACGCACCCTTAACTGCCTCAAATATCTTTCCAGTGTCAAGTGGAAGTGATTCATACGCAGTCAATCTAACTATGCCAAAACAATTTCCAATTAGTGCAAGGAAATGGGAAGCTCAAAATGTTAGCCACAAGCAACTTTAAGCAAAAAAGGCTTACATTTGGTATTTTGTTTCATTTTTTGTCAGGGAGACTGCTAAATTCAAGTTTTCGCTAGTAACGTCTGTTGGAAATCTTGTAACATAGATGATAAGTGAAGTATAGAAAGAGAGTTATGCTTTCAAGTAGGATTGATATCCCACATTGAAGAGAAAGAAAGAATTGAATCGCACACCTAGGCCAGCGCTATAGCGCTACGGTTCGAACTTCAGATCCGGCAGAACTGATTCGGACTGTGCACGATCCGGGCGAGTGCTATAGCGCTCAAGCCCAGTCCTATAGCGCTACGAATCGACTTTTAAGAGCTGATTTAAATTCTAACAGTCATGACTGTTAGAAAAGGGTGTCTATGGGCCTATATATTAACTGCAAACGAACTGCAGTAGCAATCTTCTTCTTCCACTCTGAATCCCTCTAATTCTTCACAACTCCAAAAGAAATTCACACAAGAAATTTTAGTAGTGCTGACCGCAATTTCTTGGGTACGTTTTGAATCCTAGAAGTGTAATGCCTTAATCCCTGCAGCATAATAGTGGGGGGCAATAATCACTTTAAGGACAGTATTGAATCAAGCAGTTATGCACCAAAATTCATTTTCAAATCCCTACAGTTTTTATAACAACTTCGTCCAAGACAATCCAGTTATCAAGAAGTACACTTTGCTTCCTATGCTCACAACTTGTTAAATAGCTCAAAACTAATGGTCCTGACACTTCCACTTGACTTCAATGCAAGGACAGCCCAATACTTGACCATCATAGGCTTATCAATCCAAACTCAATTTAACAACGAAAATTTCCATATATGACTAGATACTTTTGCATGTTCTGCAAATTCTTTATCTGCGATATTGCTAATTACTCCCTCCGTCCCACATGAATGGGACACTTTCCTCTTTGGTCAGTCCCACTTGAAGAGAGCAATTTCCCTTTGACTTGACAATATTACCTTCCCTTTTTGTGATGGTCAAGTGAGCCTATTGTTCAGGGGTATTTCAGGAAATTAACATAATTTCAACTAATTTCCTAATTTACAGATTTAGTCAGTGTCCCTCTTCATGTGGGACACTCTTTATCTACATAAACTAACACACTTAACATTGTTTATCTAAGCATGGAAACTGCTTATGCAAGCACAATAAAACATAATGGGATTCAATTAGCATCAACTATCAATCCATATATAGAATTGCATGCATCAGCTACCAATAAATATACAGTATTCCATTCTTTTCCCATACCAAAATAATGCTCGTCAGGCTTTGGAACTTGTAGAACATAGATATCTGAGCATATACTCATTGAAAGAACAAGTATCTGCCAAATCCTGATGTGACCTAGTAATAGCCTTCTGCAACGATTTTAGAGCCGGAAGCAAATTTCTGGATTTTTCCCGAATAGAGTGACCGTGAGCTTTACAGAGTTCCTACAGCACAGATAACCGATTCAAAACATAAGTACAAGATTTATATGGAATTCGAATACCTAGGAACAAAAGAGTAGATTTTTAATCACACCTGACACCACCGAAGAACAAACTCCAAATGTGGACAGGTTTCCAGAAGCTCCGCAAATGCCTCTATTAACCTTTGCAGATATTTGAATGGAATAGAAGATATAACAGCTGGAATATCTGCCGGACGGACAGCAATAATGCATTTTCTAATCAAAGCATCCTCATTTAGACGTAGACTAAGGATTAAAGCTCTGTCAGGTTGATCCTCACTTAGTGCTGCCTCAACTGCCTGTTCCAATGATGGTACAAAGTGGCAGAAGAAATAGATTCAATAAACTAAAATCAAATCTACTTCCAAAAAGATCAGAGTATATTCATATTGTCAACAAAGAAGTAACTCATGGATACTCAAAAATAAACTCAACATCTGTCCCCAGGTATCTTTATTTGCTTAGTAAGAATCAACAACACAAAAGAGTTGTAAGAATCTAGAGATAGTGAAGAACCTCAGGTGTAACATCCATGTCGAGATCAGTGGGATCAAATATAAAGTTTTCATCTATAGAGTAAACTAGAACTCCTTCTGTTGTTGCTGCAGCCCAACTCCGGCCTGTAGGAGCGATTCTCAGGCACTTTGTTCGAATAATAGGCCTGCCACGGTTAGGCATAGATCCTGGCAAATCATAACTTGACTTTCTACGAGTTTGTTTATCAACACCGTCCTCTTTGTCACTGTTGTCGTCATCAATCAGATTAAGTGGACCAGCTTCAGTCATATTCTTGGAATTCAGGAAGTCAAGAACACCATCAAGTGAGAGGTTGAGAGTTATTTGAAATCTGCGCAGCAATACCTGCAAGGTATATGAAATTTGAGAGGCAGACATGTAAACAATCATTAACCATCAAACAGAGGGTTATATCTAGTTGGTGAGTAGAATAGCCAAGTGAAATGTGGACAATCCAAATGCACAGAGTAAGGTATTCAACTATTCATGTGCTTTCAGTAATTAAAGTAAAAACAGCACAAAAGAAAAGGAATTGGAAAATAATACAAGCATTTTAACCAAAAAAACAGTAACCCACAGAACAAAAAGGAGGAGATGCATAGACTTGACGCCCATGACATGTAACTTCTCTAACGCACTGCACTACATATCTTGGTTTGATAGGTAAAATCTATCAAGGCTATGTTACTTTCCTATCCCCTGACAATTTTAATTTTAGTATCACAAATCTAAAAGTACTCATATATTCTTTCCAATAGAGTGATGAAAACAACTGACCTGGTCAGCAACATCATACATACAAATGTATTTACTATTTCCTCCTGCTAATATGTAACTCCCGTCAGCAGAATAAGACAAGGTCGTGAAACACTTGCCAGAAGTGGAATTGGCAGCTGATCTACGATCAGTCATTAAACGCCCTCCAGCAATGTCTCTGCGTCCCTCAATTGTATACATTGACAAGCCATCAATTGGATCCCAGAAATGAATTTGCCCATCTAGGGTGCTGCAAGCCAATTGTTTTCCATCTGGTCGATAAACAACTGTAAGAACATCATGTGTGTGCGGAAATGTTTCAACTGCACCTTTTCCTTCGAAAACATCCCACAAGCGCACCGTTTTGTCCCACGAAGACGAAGCTAAGCTTGACTGCAGACGTATAATCAACAATTAAAAGGAAAACAATTGAGAGAGAGAGAGAGAGGGAGGGAGAGAGTGGAGGGAGGGAGGGAGAGAGGGAGGGAGGGAGAGGGAGAGAGAGAGAGAGAGAGGGGGGGGAGGGTAACCCTGTAAGAAACTATGAATCAATCCCAAGCCATTTCCAAAAAAGAACAGGAGTAGAGAAACAATAATGAGATGAAGCAAAATCAACTCAAATTGTTGGCCCAAAAAAAAAACAGCGACAAAATACATAGCAAGAATTATAGAGACAGCAATGACTGAAGCAAAGTCAGCTCACACTTGTAGGCGAAAACATTAACCCATGAACAGGACCCTCGTGACCGCTAAGAACATCCAACAACCGTCCAGTCTTCATTGACCAAACAAAGATCTAAAATCGATAGAAAGATATCCTGTCAATAGAGCTATAGAAAGTACGAAATAGATATCAAAAATCTAATTCAACAATCAGAACCTCAAAGGAGTCGAGAGTTCCTGCACAGATCACTTCACCACTCTGATCTGATGCCAAAGAAACAAATTGCCTTGCAGAAGGAGTAGTAAATGTCCTAAAATTCCGATATCGGAAGAGATCCCATGCGCGAACAGTCCCATCCAGAGATGCACTCAGGAGACAATGGTTACCAGGCATAAAATGGAGGGCAGTGACTGCATTTGTGTGCTCGGAAAATGTTATAAAACAGAAGCCTGATGATACAGTCCACACCTGTAGTAAGGAAACTTTAGTATCTTGAGAGAGAAATTCAGCAAATATAGTCAACCAAATACATGGCATGACAATCCAAAATAAGGAAAAAAGATAAACCACATGGTCAGGAAAAACTACACTGCTTCAATAGATAGACACTGAAAATTGCAAAGCTTAAAGCTTTTATAAGTTTGTGCTTGTCCTCAAGATAAACCCAAGCGCACGAACCAGAAGATCTACGAAAATACTTCTACTAACTTGCAATGGCAATATTCCTATATGCACATAGCACACAAACACCCTTACTTCCCGCATGCAGCAGAATTCCACCACAAATAAACAGAGGAGTTAAGAAGAAGAGGCAAAAAATTACCATGCTTTGAAAAATTGTGTTACTAGTAAGGTTTTGATTTTATAATGAGCATCAACAAAGATAAGAAACAATAATGCCCAAAGCTTTAGTAATAAAAAGCAGACAAAAATAGCCTTAATCTAACACCTTGATTTTGTTGTCATCAGCTCCAGTAGCCAATAGCTGCGAATCTGGTGAATATGCAATAGTATTGACATCGAAGTAATGTCCCTGTTGCTTCAGTATATAACTCTCTGACTTCCACTCCCACACGAGCAGCTGTCCAAGTCTTGCACAGCCAAATGTCAACCAATTCCCAAGTTCATTAAAAGTAGCCGTGGTAATCTTCTCCCTGGATATAGACAACAAATGAATGCAAATAAAATCAGGCATCTGATACAGCCCAAACACACCATTCGAAAACCCAACAACCACAAGATCA
>JAOTQG010122046.1:0-10601 GCA_025631175.1 Iris virginica | reverse complement strand
ACTCAACTTTTTCCCAAGACTCTAGCTTAATCACTGATAACCCCAAGTATGGAAGTCACTTGAATGGAGCAAAGTCCAACCATCACTCCCATTCAGGGAAAAAGTGTTCGAAAAACATTATGATTAATTGCTAAGCCATCTCCTGTGCCAATTCTGGCCAAGGTATATACTAGTCCAAAAGGTTGAGAGACGAATGTCACAAAAAGTTCCAAACATCTCAGATGTTAAACCTGTAAATTAGTGTGAGTTCTGAGCCTGATTAGCTATAAACCCAAAACTGCCCAGAATTGATCCAAAAGTTGTTTCTAGCTCTAGTATTAAGATTCTATTTCTTTTTTTCTCCACTATCATGAAAACCTAGGTCACCTGTATCCTACATCGACTCACCACAAAATTTTACTATTGAGAAACCAGTTGCACAGTAGCTGATTATGTACTCGTGTAACTAATCAACCTCAGCAAAAGAACATAGACCCCTCCACATCTGCGTGCAGCCTAGGCAGCTCAGGGACAGGAAAAACTCCTGCGGACGTGAGGCTTCCCTTTCCGGAAGTATTCTCAGACAAATCTTCAAACTTCAAAAACTGTCCCACTTGTTGGGCAGCAAGATGTGCATAACAAACGGGTGCCACTGTAAACATTAAAACCAAAGGAATGGGAAGTTTAACACAAAACAGAAAGGTGAAGGTATGTAAAAGAGAGATTCTCAATTGGAGTGTAACAATACCAATTGAAACTGCCGACGTGCTCCGTTGGTACCTGGAAGTAAAATCGTAAAGTATTGAAGAAAAAAATCAGAAAGTCAAAAAGCAAAGCCAATAACAACATATAGATATATTTGGCAGTCTAATTCATACACATAAGAAAGGGAGTGGATGAGACTCTGCAGGTCATCAGGAGAGAACCGAATTTCATCAAGCAAGACATGGTAGTGAGCAGGACGAGAAGTGCCCTGCAATTTAATTTATACAATAAAGGATAAGAATAGAAATAAGAAATCTGGACACGGTTAACCATCACAAAAACCCTTCATAAATAGCTAAACAGGAGAAAAAAATAGCAGCACACAGTTTCTTCCGGCAAAACTCATTTGTTCATTTGTAAGATGAGTGCTGAAAAGGGGTAGCTGAGAGACTAATATATTAATTATCTTTTCACTAGATGTAAGATAGCAATAACTACACTGACTATCATCTAGATGGACAAGCAAACTTGAAATTCTGAAGTATCCCCAAAAAGAAAACATAAAACAAGACAAATACACACATGCACACTGTATCTATAAACCCCGAGTTCTTTTCCTTTACAGCAGAAACTCCAAAACAGTTATTACATGGGCCATTATACAGATGATTGGTTTAGATAATATATAAATGAAAATGCTAACAAGCTTAGGGCACTTGTTAAGATAAAATTATTGAAAGTTTTTGTACTGAAAATGAGGGAAAGTGTAATGATGACACTCGTCATTGCTCGGATTCCAATTACCATTGCAAAACTTCCCACTTTTAATACTTAAACAACTGCCCTTACTGCACTTGCTAGCTTTAGCATGACCCTATATAAACAGTTGGCCACGCAATTAACAACGGAAAACACACATTTGCACCATGTTTGTTGGGAAAGGTAGGAACTCACAATCATCCCTGCTTGAGCACACATGTAAAAGTCATAGTTTCTCGGGTGTACGATTTTCGTGTCCACCACAGTACCTGCGGACAAGTACAGACAGAACACTAGTGAACATCTGGGCTTGACTAGTAAGAAGCAAGATAAAATGTGAAATCACTTCATGAGAGCAGACCAGGTGGCACATTTTCAGGGGCATTAGCTTGGAACAGCTTCGTGTGGTGATTCTTTTGAGCCACTATCACTGTAAACTTAGGAAGGTCAACCTCTCCAAGATGATGATAAGCCTGCAGCAACCAAGTATAAGTGATTCAAATCCTTTTCGTATGTTTTCTTATTTATTTATCAATTTAAGAGACTATTTGTCGATAAAGTAGGTGCGCTTATACTGAACAACCTTGTTTGTTTCTGTGTCACTTTCAAAACACAATTACCTGTATCATTTGGTCAATCTCCTTGTTCAAAACTTGGCTGAACTGTGATTCGCTGACCCCATCCCTGAGAGAAGGTAATATGGCATAATCATTGGTCCCCAAGGAATTCGTGTTTGATGAATCAAAGAAGCAACAAGAACTTACAAGCGGAATCATAACTAAACATACTAAATAAAGGTGTCAAAATTAATGCATTGTGATGCAAGAATCAAAAAGTGAAAGAAGTTCACAGTATCCACTTTCTACGTGGATACCAACAGCAATTCATATGCACTCAATCATGCACATACACCCAGTAGGTGAAACCCGCAACAGCCCACCAAGCATAGATAAGGATAAGAATAACGAAACCAGAATCACATTGACAACTAACTCAACTCATCTCCACCTTCTGGGCTCGGTAACATGAATCCTTTTCCGCCATTGAATATGGTTCAAGGCTAGGTCATCACAGAGACCAGATACCTTCATATCTTCCTTAATTATGGATGTCCACGCTTTGGTCTTCCCCTACCTCTAGCTTTGTTGAGATTGATACTATCACATGTCCTAACGGCTGTTAGCATGTTCTTTTTAGGCCGAGCACTCAGTTTTCCACACGGTAGTGCAAGTCCATTAGTTCTCCTATAAAATTTTCTTGTCAACTTGATTGGTGTACGTCAACTCTACCTGTGTCGCACTTATAGCCTTACCCTTACACAGCCGATTCCAAGCCCGGAAAAAGGAGGAGGTTGCGTTAGGTAGCTTGACAGTGTAAAACATTATTAGATCACTTATGAACATGAATCCTAGTAAGCTTCGCGTAAATGAGTTGTTGATTGGTGTATGTCGATCACATAACACTCCAGTTGCATTTTTCGTTTTACCCATCCTGGATTTTATTTAATGATTAATATTATTACCCATCTCCCCATCATAGTGGATCCTAAATATTAAGAAATTGTTCTCTTCGAGGTATTTCTTAACCATCTAGACTAATCTCTCCTCCAATACTCCTTTTACCTCTAAAGTTGCATTCCAAGAAAAAAAAAATGCACGCTATTTAAAATCTGCTAAGCTAATGGATACAGAATTACTTTGAGAAAGTATTAGTACCTGAACACAACAATCTGAGCTGGTTTGCAATAGTTGCTTGTATTGTAAAAATCCAAAAGCAGCTCCCTGGCAAACAGTGAAAAGTTCATTCAGCACCATGAGAAGTACGTATAGACAATAGTTGGTCATTAAAGTAAAGAATATTGAATTTCCAATACCTCATTATGCCATCATCAGACCCATTTGCTAGTGGTTTGAACAAGCATTCAATCATTTCCAACTTTGGTGATTGAGTCCTCACAGCTGCTCTATATCTTGATATTAAGGGCCACGATCGAGAGCCAACAACCTAGATATGTCAAACATTAAGGAGCAAGAACAGCAATAAATAACAGTGATTTCAGCAATGTGATTCACCAACTAATAGGTACTTGTCACAGCAGTAGTACCGCAGCAATAGATGGAACATCCGACCTTCCAGGAGACCCATGAGAGACATCCATCCCCAGTATCATTGTTGGAGTATCGTTAATCAATGGTATGCGAGAGGGCTGCTCTATTGCCAACAAAGAATTGGTACCTCCAAGCTAAATGAAACAAGGCAAATATAATTAGACATTTATAAGGTGTAACATAAATGAATGAAGCAAGAGATTGTTATTACTGAGCTCTAATCTGCAATACCTTTGAATTGATTTTTAAAAGTACATTGGTAAGGTACTGATCATTGATCTTCGTAGGGGAGATACATTGAGTGGCAATTCCATAGTCAACCAGACACTTTTTCTTCCAAGGGCCTTGACAGATGAAAACAACCAAGAAATTGAATTCAACAGCAACTCAGAAAATAAGAAACATTACACTAATAGATTCATTACCATATATATCTGAATTTTTCTTCTCCGGCAAGACACAGAGAAGAAGTTGGGGTGCGCCAGGGAGCTTTGCTAATATCTGTTCAAACATCTTTTCTACCCTCACCACTGGCCCAGCTCTTCTATATTGTGGGTCTTCCTCAATCAGAGTATGAGGTCGTTCTATGTGCTGAGAGAACCAAGGAAGAATTAAAGCCTTGGCATATTAAAATACTGCATAGCAAAAATATCTATTAGAGAAGAAATATATAGCTTAACCTACAATGCCCTTGTTTCTTCCACAATTGATGAGCTCCCGCGAAAGATAACTTGTATCACAGCGAGCGGAGAAGTTGACAACTGCCCAACATTCTATTCTGGTGGGGGTATAAAGTTTCTTCAAATATGAAAAAAAAAATCATCATTAGTGAGTGACAAATGGCATTCCATCTTACATATCTCTGGAAGAAGGTATCAACATTCGTCATTTCCTATACATTCTAACTTCTCATCTTTCCCTCCTCTTTGCCAACAGCAAATCTATATTTATATGCCTTCACTCTTCATTTCTTTTTGCTTTCTTGGAGTGAAAAAGAGTCAAAATCAAATAAAAAAGTGTGTATAAAAATGTGCATTGCAATTGATCATTGGTTGAGGAGTTCATCTGTACTTTACACATGCACAAGATTTCTGATGCACATTTTCCGGCAAGTGTTTTTATTTTATTTTGACACTTACACCCTACGGAAAGTTAAATACTGCAGGTATTTTGGGGAGGAAAAAAAAAAAGAGATGGCTATTTATACACTACATACGGGATGTAAGATTATATATATATATATATATATATATACATATGTGTGTGTATGTGTGTGTGTGTATTTATGTATGTATATATAATGAACGGAGGTGTTACCTTATTATTGAAGTTCCACCGCCCGTTACGAGGGAAGCAATCTTCATTGTTCCCAACCTTCAACTGAAAGTTGCAAGAAAGTTAAGAGAAACTGCACGCGAGAAAGGAGCGGGAATGTTCTTCGGGAGATTGCAGGTAATTACCTTTGGAGCCTCAAGGACCCGACCTTCAACTTGTGTGAGTTGTTTCTCAAGTGAAATACCACATGCAGCAAGTAAAGGATCCTCATCATATCGGTAGCTTTTCATAGCCTGCAAATTACTGAGCATTAGATTTGCAAGACGCTATGATAACCAACATAAGGGTGGGAAGAAAAACTTACATCAGTCACAACTCGTATCCTCTCTAGAGGCTTCTGTCTTGACTTTTCAACTAAAGATGCTCTTTGCAGAGAAGATAATGCCTTTGTATATCTTTGGAGGGAGACAAGAGAACATAGCTGGAATACGGGAAAGAAATCAGGAGAGTTTTCTATCAAAGGAAGTGGGCTTGTAAGCATTAGAAAGAAGAGAAACTAGACATTCAAACCTCCACAGGTAAATAGTTGGGCCGCTTTGGCTTACCAACGTCAAGGCATGGCATGTAAGCAGATGTAGTGAGATCAATGTTACGGTGTTTAGTAAAATATTCATAAACTGTGATCTCCATGGTCTGCCCATCATCATACACGCCATCACTGTTTTTCACCCTCATAGGGAAACTTTAGGAGACACCAAAAAGATGTGAGACAACACTTAGCCTGCATGGAACAAAGAAGGAAATATCTACTGATTTAAAACTTACAACTGCTGATTGCAAGGCTTTTCACTCAACCCTATGATCTTGAATTCCATGTTGCTGTGCCTTGCCTTGATTCTCATATTCTTAAGCATCTTCTTTGCCTGCCAGGTCAATTATATTCCAATTCAAGGAATATACAAATAAATAGAAAATTAAATACTAAGATCAATGGTTCATTGCCTTAATCCAATCAATAGATCGAGGATCCCGTGCGTTCTGGTTAGCTTTTAGAAACTCAATCACTGGTCCAGGTGTCAGAATCATGGTAGTTGACACATCTACACAGAAATGTAGGGAGCATTAACAATCAAGTATATGACTGGCATGGACAAGGTCAAAAGAACAAGACAAATGCAATCATACCCATGTTGAGTGACAAACCACCCTGGGTTGGACGAAAGCTAGAGTGAAAACCCCGACATCCTGTTACACCCCCTCCAACATCATTGAAGTTCCTCGAGTCATCAAGAAAGAATGACTGCCTTACCAGAAGGCACCCCCTGCATCGAACATTTATTGATGATAGCAAGAACTCGCAGCAGAGAGATGATTTAGATTGGGAGAACTTTGGAGCATACCTGCTAGCTGCTTGTTGCCTCAAAATAATATCAAGCACCCGCAGTGCATCGTGTAGATTTTCCAGGTCAGCTCCTTGGAGAGCAAGAGAAACAGACTTCAAGGGTATTTTAGCAGAGTAAGTGATATCTACACTGAAAGTTTGTGATTGCAAGGAACGCCTAGACCTTTTACCAGATTCACTGGGGATCTCATTATGGGAAGGACTTCCACTGCCACAAAAGAGGGATACATTTCTAGATCTTGGAAGAAATGAAACAGTATTACGAGGCTAAATAGTATCACGAAAGAAACACACCGTTTTGCAAATGACTCCTCGAGAACAACAATGAACTCTAAGTTGTTTTGCGGGAGAGGCCCAACAGTGTATAGACTCTTCTCTCCGTCGTATGCAAACCTCTTCCCATCAAGTTCAGAGGAGTATGTTTGGTACAGCTTATCAAGGATTTTCCTTCCAATGCCCTTGTTCTCTATAACTCTCTTATCTTCGGATGTGATGGAAACCTACAGAGAGTGTAACAAGACAATCTTTCAACCGAAAATGTGGACACCAACAAATTGTCGGAAGATATGTTATATCATACATTATACTGGTAAAATATTTCATCTGGAGACTTGACAGAAACTTTAAAATGATTTGTAAGCAAAGGAATGCGTCTCCCAGCACTCCCTGTCCCAGGCCTTGTAATAATAGTACGCTTGGGCGGGTCCACTTTTTCCAGCTTCACATCTGGTGGTGGTGGTTGCGGCGGCGCCAGTGGTGGTAATAGGGGAGAACCACCTTCCTCAGTACCGGATTTCTCCACCATTCAGTTGGGCTAGTTACCTTTGAGATTTGAACACAAAAAAGTAATAATAATAAATAAGATCAGGGGTTAATAAAGAATGAATGATGTATGCACCAATAACAAGCAAAAGGACTCCCTCGTGATAATATGGAAATGATTAACAAATAAGTGATAATCTCAAATATACATAACCCAAAAAATCAAACTCATAGCAATTTAATCCATCTTTGCCATTGAAAAGCACCCTACTTATAGGCATGTACTAACAAATTACAGATGGTGCACATCCAAGTAATTTATCACAATTTATGCATAACAGCCATAAAACCCAAAGATATGTAGAAAAACTAAAATTAATAAAACAAACGAAAGCGATAAATCAGCCAAACTCTATACCAAGAATGGAAAACACGAAGGTAGGAATAATCTATAGTATAAATTAGCGTGAATTATACTATTCATCGATTAGACACTAGGAACAATAACACATAGGACTTCTCTCACCCACAACACACAACATTTTTCATTAAAGTTAATAACTTTTAATTTATTAGTATTTTTTATGTATTAATAATGTTCTTCTATACAAATGTAATATTAATTAAAACTATTAAATTAAGTTAATATTTGTTTTCATTATTTTTGCAATCCGTGCTCTTGGATAAAAGTACTTTCTTTTTTTTTTTAACGATACATTATTTAAGAGTATTTAATTACTATTCTTTTTCCGACTCCGAGGACAGGCATTTTCTAGTAACAAAACAATAGTTCACGAAATCACGATACAAAGGTCCCCATGGCAAATAAACCCAATGTTTAACCTGGATTAAGTGCAACATTGCTCGCAAACTGGTTTGCGGTAACTCAGAGCACAAACGGATACGGAATCAACATAAATAAACACATAAAAATTGAAATGACAAGTGGAAAATTTGAAATGACAAGTGGAGCAAGTAAACAACAGATGTAGTATATTCTAGAAGCATAGAACCAAAATCTAACGCATGCATTTGTTTCAAAAATGGAAATAAACGCAGCTTAGAATGGGAATCACGAAAATCAAGTAGGAGTACATGGAGAATCTTACTAGGGAGGAAGGCTGTAGAATGGTCCAAGTTAGGGTTTGAGAAGGAGAGAGCGAGAAAACGGAATGAAAGAAATCAAAGCGTCTTCCCTCGCTCTCCGCTGCTTTTTCTCCCTCTTTGGTGAGTGCTCCGTCCTTTAAGGTTTTGGGAGGGAGAGTGGAGGGAAAGAATCTCTTCTGAGTTGAGACTGAGACTGAAGAGGGGAGTAGTTCTAGTCTATGCTGCTCTCTACGGTTCACATTGCTATTATTTGTACGGTTAGGTACTTTTCAAACTTATGCTCATTTGTGTTTATTCTTGCTTTTATACTAGAAATTACCCATGCCCAAGGGCCTGGAGTCAATTTTTTTTACATAAAGTTAAAAAATAAAATAAAGGGAAGTGACAAAAAGAAAGTTTTATAATAAAAAACAGTGATCAAAAATGATAAATAAAAAACTTTAAAAATTTGCTTACCAAATAGAGTAATCGCAATCGTGGGTGGGGAAATGATGGATCCGATCACTATCCCATCTCACTCTCCTATCGTATAACAACCTGCACAATTACTACACATTTTACTTTTTATTGCTTTTTTTATAATTCGTGCACACTGTTTATACAACAGTAAAAATGGTGACATGGACAACTGGTCCATGTAATATAGATTTAAGAAGAAAAAGGAAATAGTGTATGCATTTATTTTTACTTGGAAAAATTTGAGCGAACCTCCCTGTGGTTAGGAGTTTTGGGTATAAGCCCTAAATACTTTATTTTGTAAAATTTAACCTCCTTGACGAAAAAATAGTTAGAGGTCTTCCATTTTTCTAACAAATTTGTTCGCAGTGACCATATTACCCCAAATTAAAGTAAAAATTATTAAAGTTTTAATTAAAGTTTTGAATTATCATCCCTCTCCCTTAATATCCGATCAATTTCTCCTACTCCGATCAACCATGTACAGCCAATTTCTCCGACTTCGATCAAACCATCTTCGACCAATTTCTCCGATCAAATTTCATAAAAATTCCATAAAATCCAAAAATCAAACCAATACAAAATCGGTAGAACTACACAGCCAGAAGTTAACAGAACTACCCCAAATCATTTCAACAATGACAAATTTTAGGCTATCTCGTATCATAATAAATAGCCCCACAAATGAAGATTCAATTTTCCAACACATAAATCAACAATCAAAATTCAAAATCAGAAATCAAATATTAAGAATCGAGATCTGGAGATCTGACAACCATGTGGTGATTCAAGAATCAAATCTCCGTTGTCTGTCGGAAAGCGGACTTGCATCGGGATTAGGATTGAGAGCAGCTTGAAGATCCATTTCTTGAGCAAGCTCAAACGGTATGAATCCAAACAACTTCTTCTAGGGTTTGCAAGAGGGTGGAAGGGAGACGGACAGCAGAGAGCAGGGAGAGAGTATATAAATCATTAGGGTTTAAAAGAGGATTGGTTTTCGTTGTTTAACCACTACTAGTTGACAGCTCTCGGTTCTGTCTTCCCCATCGCCGTCGATTTTAGGATTCTTAAGGGCGGCCAGGTGTGGGAGGATCGGGGAAATGGAGAGGTTTCACGCATTCCACATAGAGCTGGTCCTATTGCAGAGCCTTTATTTGGCCCGAAACATCGACACAATTTCAACAGTTACAAATGCACATTAGTACATCACACACACATATATATATATATATATATATAGAGAGAGAGAGAGAGACATACTTCTGCAAGTGGGCGAGAGTGCAGTTTGCCAGATATCAGATTCAAAAATAGTACAAGCAACAACACAACTTTAATTCGTATGTTCTTTATTTAGGGTTTAGGGGTCAAAGTCTAGAGAGAGAGGTGATCTGCGATTAATCGTAGAGAGAGACAATTGGAATCTTTGAATGATTGTAGAGAGGAGACGATTGAAAGTTTTGGGAGGAATGAGAATGGGGAGAATGAGAAAATGGGTTTGGGATTTCCGGTGGAGGAGAAAGGAGGGGAGGAAGAAGAAGTTGATTTCAAGGGGTTGAGGGTAGAAAGGTCAATTTAAGATGAAGGGGTATAATGGTCCTTAAAGGTAATGAATTTTCTTTCAGTTTGGTCCTAACATTTGCATGACAAACTAACAAAATTAACGTCAAGAAGGTTAAACCTTAAAAAATGAAGTACATGGGGCTCATACTAAAAACCCGAAAATCACAGGGGGTTCCTCTAATTTTTTTCTTTTTTACTTTGTTAACCTAACCTCAAAATTTAACCATGATGTCAGATTTACGGATGTAACTTCATGAAATAAATTATATGAGTAAGGCTTAAATCACGAGTCAGATATATCTCAACATTTAAATATCCCATTATCAAACATATTTCATATATTTTCAATATCTTACTCAAATATCACCTAACATCATAAATAGATATCAAACACTTTTCATCCATTACCCATATTCATACACTCTCACAAATCAAATCAAACCTTTCACATCATATTCTCTCTCCTCTTTCCTCACATTCAAACCTTT
>JAOTQG010122024.1:0-10606 GCA_025631175.1 Iris virginica | reverse complement strand
TCCCACAGTTTTCTATCTATCTCTCTTACTTTTTACTTTAATCATTACAAAAACTCAAAAACTACCTCAAAAACTACTCATCCAAACACACCCTTAGATTTTTCGAGACGAAGCAAGCTCAAATTCAAATGGAGTTTTGAGAAATTATCTAAGCACAGAGTCCGTGTAGTTTATCCCCGTCACAAAACAACAAATTCTTTTGCTCAAGCAACTTGGTAGAAGATGGAGACCGAAACGCTCAGATGACGACAAAGCCAACTTGGCTTGCTTGCCAAATTGCAAATTATATTTAAATATTACCACATGACTCTTTTGTTCCTCAAGGAAATATGACAGCCCATTCTCCGACGGACAGGTACGACAACCCGGCCCCACCAACCTTGAATATAAAATTGCCACCTCCACTAAGAACCCATCTTTACTTGCCTGTCACCTGATAAAGTGCATATAACCGTCGTTTTATCTATTTTATTTGTAATAAACTAATTTACCTTTCTTTTAGATATGGAAGCCACAATCCTCCATTCTTCTCCTTCACTCCCATTTCTGCAATTTCTATCAAGAACACGCCTCTCAGACCAGTATTTGAACTGTACCGGAATACCCTTTTGGACTTCAGTCATCTTTTGCATGAATCTTTGTAATTTATCTCCTCCATTTTTCCTTTTTTTTTTTTTTTTCCTTTCTAATTTCCCCTTTGCATGTTTGTGCAAAATCCCCAATCTTAATTTTTCTTTTTCTTGTTGCAGGAGGCCTGTTTGGTTGTGATAGGGTAAAGTTTGAACAGAACACTCTATGAGTTGAGGTAAGGAATTAACATGGGGTGGGGGTCCGTGTTTTCAGTTTATTACGATCTAGTCCAGTTTCTTGTTTGTATAATATGTCTCACAAATGAAGGTTAATCTTGATTTTTGACTTTGTTTTCTCAGCTGGGTGAATCTTGTTTTCACTTCATGATCAATGCTGATTTGGGTTTGGTTTATTAGAATATTGAGTTAGGGTTTTTGGTTAATTTTGTTCGGATTAGGGTTTTGCTAACTGCTCACTGCTTAGTATGATCAATGGTTATTTTCTTGATCCGTGCTCTGGAATCTACGCGAATGTGTGTAAATATTATCAGTAGTACATTGGGTGGTATAATTTATGTGAGGATTGTTTGAATGTTTTGATCCGAGTTTTTAATGGACCAAAAACTTCAAAGGCTGCCCACATGCATTAGATTAAGTTGCTGTTTTGATAAATGTACTGACCATTATAGGGTTTCGGGGTTTTGGTATTAGAACTTGGTGGTTTTGGATCCTGGATGTAGTTTGTACATTGTGGTTATTGATTTCGGTTGAAATAGGTTACTTACGTTGCACATTTAGACCATTCATTGAGTTGATATATTATTTTCTTGCATATTCTTTGAGATATGGTCTAAACCACTGCACAATGTAAGACTCTTCCTGACGATCATAACTGCCCAAAGTAGTGAAATGTGTAAACTTTCGTGCTTCCTATTGTGTGAGAAGGGAACTACGAGTGGCTGCCCGCCTAGGGAAATGTCTTTTTCTGGGTTTTTGAGGAATTGAAAGAAGTTGATTTTCAAACACTTTTAGTACTTAGCATTCAACAATAATGCCCTTGAAGATCACTTTCAAGTGCACTATGAACATCATACATGACGAATTTGGTAACATCATTAAGAAGTGGATACTTTCGGGAGAATATTTTTCCAAGAAAACATGACACTTTTCAGGACCGAGGGAACATTACAACTCTATTATTATTGTCGATGATGACCGATTTCCTTCATCGTTGATATTTCCGTGGCTCAAATGTCAGAAGTCAAATTTGCTTCAACTGGACTGTTGGTTTTTGATGTTGTAGTTAGCTGTTAAATCCTTCATGTTGGTGTGAAGTTTGAACTTCATTGTCATTCCTTTCTTATATTACTCTAGCTTTCATGTTTGTTGTGCAAAAAGTGGAATTCTTGCAAGTTAGATTTATAAGCAACTCTCTTTCATTCTTGTCTCTTCATTTCCTTTATTATACCCAGCAATGCAAATTGCAAAGTATAATGGGCATGCTATTTCTTATGATCAGAAATTAAATCTTAGTAAGATCTGAATCTAATCTTCAAAAATGGATTGCATATTCTCTGTGGATGACTCGCCTAAGGGTTGATTGGAGTGGACCACTAACCCAAGAAATTATCTTCTATCTAGCCGACATGTTATTATTAAATGAGTTATACATTTCTCGAGTATCTTTATAATTTTGCTTTTTTCATCGTTTAGTAGGCGGTGAAAATGATAATAACAAAGCAATATCGCTGCATACATTCCGCGAGCTGTGCATGTACAAAGGGTCATCTGAGTGAAGAAGTGATCTTTCTACTTCTTCAACATCTAAACTGGAATCCAAAAATGATTGCAACTCTCTCTTGTGCTTGTAAATGGTTTGATGATCTTGCTAAGAGAATACTCTGGAAGGAATTTTGTCGAACACGAGCCCCGAAAATGATGCTCGATCTCCAATCTAGTGGGAGTCACAGTGTTGATGGGAACTGGAGCTCATTAGGGAAGCTTCTCATATATTGTTCGGGAAGTACTAAAGGTGGCTTGTTCAATAGCAGTCACATTCCTGGTCACTTTGTTTACAGGACTCGTTTTTCGAGGACATCTGGAAAAAGTTTCCTTTTGCCTCAATGCAGAACAGATGTGCTCTATGTGTCTGACCCATGCGAACATTTAGACCAAGGGGATGATGGGGATGTTGGATTTTTTCGTGGGGTCTTCAAATCGTTTGCTATGTCAAAGGTTCGGAAGATGCTGATCAGGAGAAAGGCCGACTTTCATCCAACGGAAGTGTGCCCATATTGCAAGGCAAAATTGTGGAGCATGCTACAAGCTAAGATGATCCCTCAGAGTGCCAGCTGTAGGTTGGGTGCTTATGAAGATGCAATCGAGTATTATGTGTGCCTCAATGGCCATGTGCTTGGAATTTGCACTCTGCTGCCCTTGTCTGATTCTGACGAGGCTTCCGAGTTGGAATGACACTTTGTAGAGGTCACAGGTAACCTGTTACAAACCTATAAATGCATAACTTGCAATTGGACAGTGGCAGTTGCTTAAAATGTTCAATTATGGATCTATTCTACACAAGTGCCGAGATCGTTTGTTGATGTAATTCATGTTCACGCAAGTGCCCTGGTGCTCAAACTTTTATTGCCACAAGTAGAGGCCGAGAAGATGTTGCTAACTGTTCTCTCTATCTTTGTTGGCGGAAGGTTATCACTGTACATTAAACTGAATGACCTCATACATGTATTTGTATTCAAATTCCGATTGAATTAGTAATATGCTGTTAAACTTGGTTAATCATAAGGTACATCCTTTTGCCCGGTTCTTCAATCAAACCGCAAGTTATCTGTACTTCTCCTCTATATTCCTTTATCGAGAACTTGTTTGTGTACTCATCTTGGAATTGATGTGGATCCCTTCTGTGTCGGAATAGTCACATTTTAGTGAAGCTACTAAATTCATCTTCCAACACTTTAACATGGTTTATGTAATGCACTTGCTTAATTTCCGTAAAAAGACTTAAAATGACGCTCATTTTAGGGACACATACACAGGAGTATAACAGAAGAAGCAATGTAAAGGCTGCATCTAAAATTTAAGATCATTAAACAATCAGATTAATTAATGTAGATACAACTAAAATCATCTCAGCGTCTGCTCCACCAACAGAACGCAAAAAAATGTTCAGTCTTCATTTTCCTCATTGTTCACGCACGTGTATTTTAGGAAGTCTGCTCATGATCAGCTTCAGCATCAAACTTCAAGCCTGTAATACTCATTGGACCAATATTAACTGCACATTTGAAAAGATTGTAATGGATTAAAATAGATACAATGAATTTGTTCGACAAAGAAATTGGTTTAGGGCATGACGGGGAATGCATGTCTCAACTAAGGTACGAGGCCACATTAACTGGTTTTATTTTTTTCTAATATAGGATATTGAGCAGTGACTGCTGAATGAAAACTACGTAAGTTGCCATCTTGGCAGGGGATATTACATTTCCTTGGCTTGAGAAAGAAAGAGAGAAGGAGCACAACCAGCTTACCAACGGCATCTATCCCAACTAATTTTGGCATGAACTGCCTGATATGTTCTTCTGCTGCTTTATCAGCCTTCAGGGTCTCACAGGCGAATGAAACCACAATTTTGCTTTTTTGGTGCTTCTGTTCAAGCAAACTCACGACATCCTTCTCCCACCTGTCTACAGATGGGAATGTGAATAATATATACAAAAAGACATGGGATGGAAAAAACAACCATAGGCATAGTAGATTAGTAGTGCCTTAATACAGATAATAATCATGTTCATTACAGAATAGAGTTGTTGTCTTCCCATTTCATGGTCTTCAGAAGAAAAATATTATAGTACAAAAGGACTCATGATGTGACACTTAGGATGTGTCTCATTATGAGCCCTTGAATAAAATCAATCTCAACCATGGATTATTTTCCCTATATTTCCCATTTTTCAATTATTTTCACATTTCCCCCAAATTTTCAAAATTTTGAATTATTTCCATATTTCTCCCAATTCTTTCCATATTCCCCCAAGTTTTTAAATAAAACATTTAGTTCAAAAAATAAATTTAAGAGCCCCGGGCATATCCATTAACTCTCCACCCTGGCTCCTGGGATGCACATCCTGCGATTTACCTCCTCCACGTTGGTTTTGGGCAGGGTCGGTGGAGAACTCCCAAGGTTGGAGTTCGACCTTTTCTGATAAAAAAAAAAGAAAGAGAAAAAAAAGAAATGTTGCCACCAGCTTACAGCTAACAGAAACCTGGATGTGGTCCCCTAAGGACATCTAAGAAATTCCTTAAGTTTCTTAGATGCAAAATGGCAGAATGGCAAAATTACCAAAAAGATTCCAAAAAGATGCAAAATGGCAAACCACAACCAAGAAAATCAACATCTAAATAAAGAAAGGGTGGGCGAAATTTGTTCCGATTTATGATGTCAATTAGACATTGGAGATTCTTTAACAAGGACGGCTTGCTTGAGAAAGTCAGGTGAAAGATGCCTTACCCATGAGCATGATCAACATTACATAGCCGTGCGGCATCATGACCTCTACATTCCACCACAACATCCTGTTCTCTCTTACTCTGTTATGTATGAATCTTGTCAGAAAGTTTTTAAGGTTGAACCTCGAAGCAAAACCAATAGAGAAAAAAAATGAAGGGCAGCATATCCTTTCCTCTGTGTGTGTGTGTGTGTGTGTTTAAATTCCTGCAAGTCCAACACAAACGACAACTCAAGCGAAAGTTCCAGATTCATGGAGAAATAGGGCTTCATATATAAATTATCATGCTCGCATATCCATCAATTGTACAAATGGTTGAAGGGAGATCGTAAATCAAGCTCATGCACTAAACAAGAGGGACAGTAATAAATGAAAGCTATCTACAATAATTTCTTCATGTAAGAAGAAGATAATTAAATCCATTTTAATGAAGAAATATTGAGAGAGAGAGAGAGAGAGGTGAAAAGAAGCGATGGAACTCTACGCTGAAGTCTGTGATTGTAAGCTTGATCAAGCGGTAGTCTTCACCCCTGCTGCACTCTCTTTCACATGCTATCTCTGTTACATGAAAGTCAGGATATATGTCAAGGACATGTTAAATAAAAGGAAGTATGGCTTCCAAAAAGCTGCAGTGAAGAAGATTTTAAAAAGATTTAGTAAAGCGACAAAATCAGAAATAACTAAGACGGTAATGAGTTAAATCTAATATTAGGATGTAGCTTAATTGGAATTGACTAAGCATGCTAGTGAAGAGTGAATGGTTTCAACCTTTATGAAGCTTCTTTTCTTTCTACAGCTACACATATTCAGGAATATTTCTAGACATGCTTGTAGTGGCTGATGAACTAATTTCACAGGGAGAAATTGAAGCAAGCCAACCCGTTGAGTCCTCCAGCATAAGATGCAAACTTACAACATCATGTCAGTGAACTCATCTGAATCAAAAAGCACATTTAGTTGATGTCTTAAATTGCTAATGCGCTGAACCTAGAACGTTGTAAATCAGAATCTTGAAGATATTTTCTGATGGAAGGATCCCCAAATCCTTAAGAAAATCCAACTCTTATGATTGACAAAGGGATGTTGGTCCATTCCATCATAAAAAAAAATCTTACAGCTCTGTGCAGAGTGGTATCCTCAGTTTTTGCCTTCCCAATTGACGAGCTAGAAGCTATTGTTTTTTTGGACGACTAACTAGGGCCTTTGAAAGGGTGTATTTATCATGTAAGCCCAAGAATGTGAAGTATAAAAGTAACTGACACAACTTTCCTAATTAAGTAAAGACACAGAATGGCCCAGATAGACTTAGCAAGGAAAAGTCTATCCATGCCAAAATGACACAACGAAGTTACTAGAGAGGGCTTCTCCCTGTGAATCTGAGGAGACTCACATTAGGACTGGAATATCAAAATCATTGTTATTGGTCAATATGGATGTTGCCATGAACATGGATAGAAGCTTGCTAATATGGTAGTTTTTCTAGCTTCTCAAGAGGGTTTTCAGGCGATTCACTGTACACAACTCACTTCAAAACTACAAACTACCCACACAAACCACTATACAAGATTGATTAATGATACTCTTTTGCTTCCCATCCATTAGGGTTTAACAAACCATCTTCTTGTATAGAGATTGAATAACAAGGGTTTAAGCACCAGGACTAAAGACTCCAGCTCACACTCCATGAAAAGTGAAAACACTAACTTAAAATGTTCGGAACCCCAAATTAGGAATTGCAACTTTAACATGAATTCCAAGGTTAAGCAGCAAGCGGAAGCATGAATTTGGACAGACCCAAATGAACAGAAGGAAACGCCAATAGTAAATCAACATAGGAAAGGGAAAGCAGAATAACACCTGTGCCATGGAGGCCAAAGCAGACAGAATTGGGAAGCTGCACAAAGTGACCGGAGATGGACCCACACGGTAGCAATGCTATTGATGCCACTCCTTCCATCACCTTCCCTCCCCCTCCAGCCACCTCTTCATTCTCAGTTTTCTCTGCAACAAAAACCTAGAAACAGTAAGATTTCACAATTACAAGTGCCCCCAACAACAGCAAAAAAATCAATTTCACAGCAAGATTTTCATTCCCACCTACCCATTGTTGCAACTAGAGGTAGAAGCCCGCCCTTCTGTTCTTCGTCTCCCCGGATTAAGGAAAGTCGATTGTTCAATTTGGTGTCACTTAAAAAGGCGCACGTGTGAGTGGGCTCGGTTTTCTTCTGCTTGAAAAAAATAAAAGAAAAGAAAAAAGAAAGAAAGAAAGAAAAACAGAGATCTTTTCTTTTTTCGTTTTCTTTTTCTTTGACATTCTAATCCTTGGACCTTAAAACCCCACCTGGCCGACTATTTCCCTCTCTCTTTCTGGGATACACATTCCTTCCCCCCCTTATCCGAGTAGGGTTTATCTTCAAATTGATTAGTACCATCAAATTTGATGCTCTTTTCCAGGTAAATTTCCTTCTTTCCGATGTTTTTGGTTTTCTCCTGCAAATATTTACTATTTTTAGTGGCTTTTCATGGTGAAAATTGATGCCCACATGTTATAGTGATTTTTCGTGTACAAGAGTAAGTTCGCTGCTATCTGGTTTTGCTCTTTTCGGAGTAATTGCTTGAACTTTGGATTGAAAACATGGTGGAATCGTTGGGAGGTTCACTTGTATTACCCATGATAATTATTGGGCACAACGACCAGCATCACCCATATGTTTTGAAAAGCCATGATACAATTTACCCTTTACCTTCATGCTTCTACTGCTGTGCATATCTTAGTTTAGGCATGAAAACAAACAAATGGCATGCGGGTTTTCTTGACCCAGCTTCTGTGTTGTCAAGTGGTGGGTCGTGCACTAGCTCTAGAAGTTTTGGTGTTGGTAAAGCTCGCCTCAAGGCTGCAAGTTTAGGGCTGCGTTCAGTTTCCAGTGATGATGAAAAAGAAATTTTTTATGAACATCATATTGAACAGATATCACCTCCTTGGGGAAATTTGGCAGTTGGACGGTGCTCTGATGGGCAAATTGTTGGCTCAAGTAAACCTTTAGTTGTTGCCAAAGGGAAACACTCGCTCAGTGAGAGCCGGTTACAGTATTTAGAGGAAAGAGATGAAGAGGTATTATCCGAACGTCTTTTGAAGCTTAGCAGGTTAAATAAGGTTAGAACTGCAGTCAGATTATATAGGTCGATGGAATTTTCTGGTCTTAGACCTAACTTGCATGCATGTAATTCACTTCTCTCTTGCCTTATACGGGCTAAAAGGATTGTTGATGCCTTGAAACTTTTCGAGTTTATGAAAACAAATGAACTGGCAACAGGCCATACTTATAGTTTAGTACTCAAGGGAATTGCAGATGCTAGGGGTTGTGAGGCAGCATTTGATTTGTTTGAGGAACTGGTAGGTAACAGTGATGTCAACAAATATTTTGACACCATTGTTTATAACACAATGATAACAATGGCTGCAAAACAAAACAATTGGTGTCGAATTGAAAAGTTTTGGAGAAGCATGATAGTTAATGGCCATGTTGGATGTTCAGTTACATATAGATTGCTAATCTGCAGTTTTGTTCGATGTGGTCAGCATGAACTAGCTCTGGATGCATATCACGAGATGGTTCAGAATGGATTGAAGCCAGCTGATGATGCTATGCAGGCCGTTGTCGGGGCATACGTGAAAGAGGGGAAATGGGAATTTGCACTACATGTCTTCCAGGAAATGTTGAACTGTGGGATGAAGCCGAATGTAGTTACATGTAACACACTAATTAACGGACTTGGGAAAGTTGGAAAAGTCAAACAGGCATTGAAAGTCTACAGTCTTATGGAACCCTTGGGGCATGCTCCCGATGCTTACACATGGAACGGACTGATTGGTGCTTTGTCCAAAGCAAATCGACATGATGATGCGCTTCTGCTTTTTAAGAAAGTCCAACTGGGGAAATCCATCGTATTAAATTCGCATTTGTATAACACTGCCCTGATGTCTTGCCATAGGCTTGGATTATGGGAGAGAGCTATTCAACTACTGTGGGAAATGGAAGACACGGGAATTTCTCTCTCCACTTCATCATACAATCTTGTGATTGGCGCTTGTGAGGTAGCAAGGAAGCCAAAAGTTGCACTGCAGGTGTGTAAACACATGGTCCAACAAAAGCACATTCCTGACACATTCACTCTATTGGCTCTATTGAGATGTTGCATTTGGGGTTCACTTTGGCATGATGTTGATAAAATCCTCGACGTAAGATATCGACCTACTTTTGCCATTTCCCCCCTAGAAGAACCCCTCTTGCAGTTACATTTGATTTTTCCTTCTGTTGCAGGCATTGCACCGGATAAAAGAATATTCAGTAATGTTATATTTTTTGTTCGTATCTGCAGTACGCCCCAAATGGATCTTTCTATAACACTGCTATTCAGGGACTCTTTTTAAGAGGCAGGATTGACTCAGCAAAGAAGCATTACATGAAAATGCGGGAATTGGGTCTCAAACCTGATGGTAAAACGAGAGCACTGATGCTGCAACACATACGTGAAAGATAGCCAAGCAAAGAGGTGATTTTCTCATCCCTGATAAATTGATGATATGGTAACAATGTCATGTCTAACATATTTTGCTTATTTTCTTTCCCATGTTCTCGGTAGGTGAACTATTCATAATTATCATAACCCCCGCAACAGCAGGAGCCGCGTGTAGAACAGTAAACTTGCAACAGTATATGCAAATATCATTGCTTCTTTGATGATTTCACCATCTCAAACTCGTATTATCTTGCCCATGAATATGAAAAAGTGGAAGCAAGTACCACGACAGCTGAATTTTTTTAAAGGTCAACATCGCAGTTTCATCTATATTTGTACATAATATGCAAACGATAGGCCTCTAATATGTGGTCTTGTAACAGGAAACATGGCATCGAAAGGAACTGTTCTGGAAGAAGAGGACAGAAATGACATAGCCATAATACTAATAATAATGCCGTTGAAAGAACCTGATCGTGGAAAGAGGTATAAGGATTGAAATGCCCTCGGAGTTCATGTTTTTTCGGAAGATTTGACTCAGATGTTGGAGATCTGTTGCGGTTGAGATAGCTTGTAGCTTATAGCTGCACTCTTTCAGCCTTGTACAGGCAGGATCTTGATACTGGTCAAGGATACGGATGAAACATGATGACCGACGGGACAAATCAAATGAAACATACGACTTCGTACACGGTGAAGCCATTTCATAGGTTTCTGTATATATGATATGTTTCTTGTATGTAGAATAAGTCCTCTTAATAGGGAAATACCAACCATTCCATTAATCCTTCGTAGCCAGTTTGCTGTAAATTTTAAACATTAGTTTTTGCTCTTATCTCCTTCTCCTCCTGTATAAAAGCACGAATAGAAGGGGTGATTTACGTTTTTGTTGTAAATCCAACTATCAACGATTAACCAGATATGAATATGAACAGTAAAGGAACAATATAATAGAGAGAATTTAGGGAGAGAATCAGGGACTGATATTAT
>JAOTQG010122013.1:0-10608 GCA_025631175.1 Iris virginica | reverse complement strand
GCTCTGCTCAACTGATCACTTAGCTCCTCCTGTCTCCTAAGAACCTCTCTGATGGTGGCAAGAGAAGTCTCTGAGACATCCAAAATGGCAGACTCAAATGGGGTGGTATGGAAGGGCCAAATGGATAAGGTTCAGTTGGGGGTGAGTCAAGGTTAGGAGTGAGAGATCTGACAGGTGAAAGGACCACCTAATCAGAATCAGATTGTGCATCCTCCATCTCCTGGTCAGAGGGGTAGTAAGGGTTAAACAGAAGCCTTAGGGGCAGCTGTTGAGAAAGATAAAGGTTGACAAGAAGAAACAGACGGAAGGGTTGAGAGTGTATGTATCTGCATGTTAGAAGGTTAAGGTTTAGAAGGTGATGGGTGTGACCGCTAAGTAGAAAACTATATGGTAGGGAAAAGGAATGTGAGGATGGTAAAAGGGAAAGGGTAGTTTGGGCAAGAACAGAAGGCTAAAAGGTAGGTTTGGAGGGTGTATGGTGAGGATGTTGTTGAGATATGGAATTATCAAGTTTTCTGCTCTGGAGGGTCTAAGAGGGAGCCTATATATCCCAGTTCATCATCAAAGGAGATCATGTGGGCACAGGCAGGCATGCCAGCTATGATCCACTTGAAGTTGTCTTCTGTCAGCCTCCTCCTAGGTAGGGCAAAGTCCAAAGCTAAAGCCAGGTCTCTTGCATTTATATGACCTCTCAGAGGGGTTATGTTGTGGGAAGTGGAGGGAATAGAAGCTTGGGGTGATGAAGGTCCAAAAGGAAGAAGAGACATGTCAATAATTGGCTGGGAGAGGGTTAAAGCAAGGTCCTCATCCATATAGTCGGCTATGTCCAAGGGTTGCTCCTCCTGAGCCCAACCCAAATCCCTATTCATAGCATCATCAACTGGCAGCTCCTCACCTTCAAACAAGTCTTCAACAGGTTGGTTTAGGTTTAAGCCTAGCACAGGTGCTCTGACCTCCTCCTCTTCAACTTATGCATTCTATAACAATGCTTCCTCCATAACACTATCCTCATCAACAACATCATCCACAACCTCCACTAATTTTTCCCTTACAATCCCAATCCTCTGCAAAGCCTCTTCTTTAGAAATCAAAACAAAAGAGCTTGCTTTAGATACCTTCACTATTTCTTCTCCAGTAGACTTCACAGTCTTGTCTTCTTCAGATACCTTATCTTCAACACTTTGAGTTCCTCCAACAGATAGCTTTCCAACCCATCATCTCTATCATCATCTCCACCAGAGTCATCATCATCCTCATCAGACTTATCCTTATCATCTTTTCCCTTATCCTTAGGCTCTCCATCAGTAGACTCCTTTACACCAGAAGACTCTCCAAATTTAGGTTCTTGATGAGCAGCAGCAGAACCAACTTCCTCAGAGTCTCCAAGGTTTCCAAAAGCAGATATATCCAAACTGGGACTGTGGACATTCATAGACTCTAAACTTTGTCTATCTCCCTCTGGCATAGCAGATTCCATAATATTAGCAACCAAAAAATCCAACTCATCAGGATCATGAGCAGTAGACTTTGAGGGAGAGTTGTCTATGTTAGCCATTAAGGCATCCAACTCCTCATCATTTGTTTCAGGTAGAGCCTCTCTGATTTGTTCTCTATCAGCATTCACAAAGTCTCTGGTCTTCAATATTTCCATGTCTCTGCTTGAGTCATCTGACACAAAGACAGCTCCATAGTCCTTTTTGTAATCAACGTCAGATACCTTGACTCCTGTGTAGAAGATGTCTGTTTCACTGAGCCGCCATCTGTTGAGCTTACACCAGAGGCTGATCTGATGGTTCACCATTGAGTTCTGTCTTTGGCATCCACTCAGAGTAAAGGTAGTGTTCCACTCCTAGGATTGGCCCTTCAAGTACTTGCCAAAGCCAAAGAGGATATCCAGAGGGGTCCAGTTCATAGACCCAGGGATGGAAATGTAGGGAACCATTTCTCCAAACTTATTTAAGTATAGTGGTCGCACTGTCATAGGTGCTAAAAAAGAATAAAAATGATATTAACCAACTTACTTCTATTACTAACAGGAATTAATACAGATAGTGGTAAGAAGGATGTCGATCCACTGAATACTTGAATTAAGTAAATTAGCTCAAAATAATAAAGGTTTCAAAATAAGTAAAACACTATTAAGTTTATGTAAATATCAATTGAGAGATCTAAGTTCATGGAGTTCACCATTAATTATCATTCATGTTCTTCTATTTATTAATATCAATTTCTGTTCTCGTGATTGCCTGTTTATCAACAATGTATTTAGCCTTCCTGGCGGAAGATACACTATCAGTGTTCTATGATTTCGCTAAACACTGAAGGTCACGGTAATAGACGATGCACAGAAAACCCTTGAAGCACATATGAACTAAGACAACCCTAACGCATGTTATATGCTTCTGTCGCACTATAACACTTGTTACTCCTTCTTGATCAAGCTTGTGTGTTTTTTACGATCACAAGACTCACAGACAACTTACAACATATACCATTAGAATGCATTGTATACTACAAACTAACAATATAAGACAATCAATACAATCAGGAAGAGTGACGAGAACATCAATTGAATAGGAAAAATTATTTCATAGACATGAACAACAATTAAGTTTTACCTCCAATTCCTTAGAAGAATGAATTAGCTCCTCATAATCTCCTTGAATACAATGAAATACTTAATGTTTCTAGGTCTAGAGTTCATGCCTAAAAGCTGCTGGGGCAGTACTTTATATAGTGCGACCCATATGCCTCAAAATACATCAGGAAACCCTAAAAACGGCTAAAACACAATTTTCTGGATTTTAGACTGGCACGGGCATGCCATCCTCTCAGCCTAATTAGGCACGAAATCTTCTCTCTTTTGGTTTACTGCTTCAGCCCTTGAACTTCAGTATTCTCCAGATTAGTCCTTTTTAGCTCCAAAACTTCACATTTTCTCATACTTTAACTCCAGAGCCTTGATAATGCATAAAAACCATGAAAACATATAAAACCAAGGCATTATATCCCATAGATGCATATAAAATATACATAATAAAGCACTAAAATATGGATCTATTTGAGTGCTATCATATAGGGATTGATATCTTTGGTCATGTCTTCCCTCATACAAAAATGCAAGATAGTTTCTTATGACGGGGGGAAGATGGTAAATGGGATAGATGACATCTTGGTCGGGATGCAAACTTGTGAGGACCCAAGTTGCAGGTCTGTCAGAGAACTTTGAGTCAAAGGTTTGTTCAAGGTTTAAGTATGAGGTAGGATCATCACCAGAGGTTAGGGCAACAGAGCCCATTTGGGATATTGTCTTGGGAGAGAAAGAGTCTGGAGTTGGGCATGTTAGAGTGAGGGTTATTGGTGAATATGAAGTCAGTGTGCATGACTGGGAGGAAAAAGAGTACCTCAGATGCCATTTCCTCCTCCTGAGTTCTAGGTTCGGGAATGGTGGTTGAAGGCTTTTTCTTCTTCTGGTAGGTTTTGACTAGCTTTCTCCTTTTTGAGGCAGACTCCTCCTCAGAGGACTTTCTAATTGGCTCTTTTGGTGCAGTAGTAGTATCTCCAACACCACCCAATCTAACCTCTCCAGTAGACTCCATAGTAGGGTCATTTCTCTGCTTGGATCTCTCTTCTCTGTTCACATCATCAAACTCCTCTTTTTGTTCAGATTCCTCCTCCTGTCTCTTGGACCTCTTCTCTTTCCTTGTCACTTTCTTCTTCTCTGTTCTCTTCCTTTTCTTCTCAACCTTCCTAAGCCTCTGAGCTTCAGCAGACTCAGTTCTCTCACTGGCTATAGGCTGAGCTGGAGCTGAGGCTTCAGATGCCTCAACCTCCTCTTCTTCTTCAGCTTCTTGGCCCATGGGCTCAGGCAGTTCAGCTAGGCCTTGAGAGGACATGATAAGCTTTGCATCTTCCTTCAGAGATCTTTCATTAAACTCCTTATTTTTGGTGTGCTTAACCGTACCATCCTCAAGAGAAATCTTAGCATTTGCATTCTCCCTCTACATCAAACTTAAAATCCTGACATATTTCATTTTCTTGGAGGGATTCTTTTTGTAGTCCTCCACAGAGTTGTAGATGAGTTCCAACAACTCCTTGGCCCCGTTCACACTCCAGTCTCCCATAATCAGCATAGTGAGCTTCATCTGCTCATCTGTCCTTATTTCCCACTTTACACATCAGTATACTCCCTACTATGTCACTTATCATATAAATAGTTAGGGGATAGCCTTTCCTAAGGCTATTGGAAGGTAGTGTAGCAGATGGGTTGTCAATCCATTCTCTATAAATTCTAGTCATCATTTCCTGTGCCATCTCAGACTTCCTCCTGCCCTCCTTATTCAACCCAAACGTGTCTCCAATTAGATATGAAGTTAAGGTTAACTCAAGACCTTTGATCTTGGAGGTTATCTCCCTGGTTCTCTTATTCAACTTAACATTTTTGTAAAATTGCTTGGCCCAATCATAGCTGAATACATTCAACTAGAAGTCACAAAGTTATAGCAATCCATGCTTCCTCAGATGATACAATAGTGCAGAACCAGTAGGTCCCTAGCAAACTCATCAGAGTGAACCCTTTTTCTAGTTTCATAGTTGGAACCAGCAGTGGGGGCCATTTCTGAAATCTTAAAAGTTAAAAGTTTAGAACCGGGAAATATTTTGGAAAAACAACAGGGCAAATAGAAAATCCTAACAATGACTAAGGGAAATAACCACTTAAAGGAAACAGGACATGATATGTGAAGAACATATGACTTAAACAAATAGCAGATTTCTGTTAGGGTTACTGACATACTTAGGAAAATGATAGAAAAACATGTGAGCAGGTAATGAATATGCAGGAAATAATTAAGAGAAAATGACAATTAAAGATTTAAGCTAAGAACAGAGGGGTAAGGCACACATTGCTACAGTAACTTCTACAAATGTAAGTAAATAGAGAACATATAACTTACATTACAGAAATTAAGGTGGGATAAGAAGTCACATACCAGAGATTGAAGAGTAGATGAAGAGAAATTGCAATTTAATCGATAGAGTAATGAAGGGGCAGTGAGCAGTAAGCTTTTGGCTCGAAAGAGAGGGTTTGTTCGTTTGAAAGTGGAGAAGGTAAGAAAAAGTGTTAATTTTTTTTAAAAAAATGGTTTTATTTGGATTAAAGGGGCGTACGATAGCAAAACCTAGAGCGGAGTGAAAATAATATTAATACTTTAATGATATAACGGCTGAGCACCACTATCGAGGTAAGACGTGCAGTTATACGGAATGTTAGTCGTTTTCTTTCTCCAAGGTTTTAACAAAATGACGCAGTTTTGATCCAAAAGTTTCGAAGGACTCGTGGTTTACCTGCCACGTGTCCAAAAGAGGTTATTTTTAGAAAAAGACAAGTATGGAAATGTTTTAACATACTAAGAGAGTTAGAGTATCAAACAATAGACTTGTTTTCGATGCCTTGATCTAGCTTGAGTTGGAGGACTTATGGTCGGATGACTTGTCTTTATTCGAATGACTTGGTTCCTGTAAGGCTAGGAGAATACTATCACACATATTAGTAGACTTTGCAAGAACCCTTCATTTATGGTCAGAAAGATTCAAATAAAATGAAGGGTTTCTTGTGATTTTAAGTATTTAAATCAATCATTCCAAGTTCACCTCTCAGGAAAACAAACCTTGTTGAATCTAGGGCCTTTTTAAGAATGTCAGCTAACTGCAACTCTGTTGAGATATATTGCAGCAAAATGTTCCCTTTTCCAACATGGTCTTTGAGAAAGTGATATCTGATATCTATATGCTTTGTCTTGGAATGCATGACTGGGTTGTGAGATACTAAAATAGCAGAAGTGTTGTCACATTAGATAGGAGTTTGAAGAAGTTGAATATTGTAATCTTCAAGTTGCTGTTTGATCCATAGGATTTGGGGACAACAGCTTTCAGCAGTAATGTACTCTGCTTCAGTGGTTGAAGTAGACACAGAAGCTTGCTTTTTGCATGCCCAAGACTCCAATCTATTTCCAAGAAAATGATAGGTGCCACTGGTGCTCTTCCTGTCTATTGTGCATGCTGCAAAATCAGCATCAGAATATCCTACAAGATCAAAGTTAGTATGCCTAGGATACCATAAACCCAAGTTAGGAGTTCCCATAAGATATCTGATAATCCTTTTAATAACTTGTAAGTGAGATTCCTTAGGGTCAGATTGAAATCTTGCACACACATACAACAAACATAATATCAGGTCTACTGGCAGTAAGGTATAGAAGTGATCTGATCATACCTATGTACAATGTAGGATTTACACTTTTACCTTTTTCATCCTTTGTAAGGCTTCCACCAGTAGTCATAGGTGTGCTGAAAGGATTAGCATTTTCCTAATCATACTTCTTGATAAGATCTTTAGTGTACTTGGTTTGGTTGATGAAGATTTCATCAGGGAGTTACTTGATTTGCAGTCCCAAAAAGTAAGTCAATTCACCCATCATACTCATTTCAAACTTATTTTTCATAAGTTTCTCAAACCTTTTGCACAAAGCCTCATTAGTAGAACCAACGATAATATCATCAACATATATTTGAACTAATAACTGATTACCTTTGTGTTCCATAATGAAAAGTGTAGTATCAATTTTACCTCTTCGGAAACCTTGTTCAAGCAAGAATTTAGACAAAGTTTCATACCAGGCTCTTGGAGCTTATTTAAGTCCATACAGTGCTTTCTTTAAGAAATAGACATGATTTGGATTCTTTGCATCCTCAAATCCAGGTGGTTGCTCCACATAGACTTCTTCCTTAAGGTCTCCATTGAGAAATGCACTCTTTACATCAATCTGAAATAGCTTGAAGTCTTTATGGCTGACATAAGCTAAGAACAATCTGATGGCTTCTATTATTGCAACAGGAGCAAAGGATTCTTCAAGATCAATTTCCTCCTCCTGCAAGTAACCTTTAGCTACAATCCTTGATTTGTTCTTGGTTGTGATTCCAACTTCATCTCCTTGTATATGAAAATCCATCTGACATCTATAACAGGCTTGTTCGGAGGCCTTGGTACCAGCTCCCAGACTTTGCATCTTTCAAATTGTTCCAGCTCCTCCTGCATTGATGCTACCCAACTAGGATCCTTCAAGGCTTCTTCCACATTGTTTGGAACTATCTGTGATACAAATGCTCCTGCTAACATTCCTTCTTCTCTCACGAAACTCCTGCTTTGTCTTCCAGGAAAAGGATCACCACCAATGATGCTTGAAATATGATAGTATCTGGCTTATCTTACTTCTCTAGGAAAACCAGAGGTTGAGGACATAGTTTCTAATGGATTATTAGGGTTCTTAGGATGTGTATCTTGGCTTGAGGAAGTTGATGGTGTTGAATTTTCAAGTGTTAGAGTTTGTAGGGGTGGAATGATGTCAGTCTGTAAGTGTTCAGAAGTGAAGTCTTCTGATGAGGTTTCAGGATTGTCAGCAGAGACCTCTATTACTGGAACATGAGAAGAATCATTAGCTGGATTGTGATCATAACCTGCACAGGGCTCATCAATGTCATTAGAATCATCATGAGCCTTTTCAGGCTGAGGTAAACTACCTTCATCAAAATTAACATGAACAGATTCTACTATAGATTGAGTTCTCTTATTATAAACTCTGAAAGCTAGACTGTGCTTGGCATAGCCAACAAAGATTCCTTCATCTGCTTTTTCATCAAATTTGTTTCTTCTTATCTGGCCTGTATAGAGCACATAGCACTTTCAGCCAAAAAATCTTGAAGAAGGACACATTCGGAGGCCTTCCTCTCCAGAGTTCATAAAGAGTCTTGTTGTGGAACTTGTTGATTAGACACATGTTCTGAGTGAAGCAAGCTGTGCTGACAGCTTCTGCCCAAAAATACTTAGGCAATCCAGCTTCTGAAAGCATTGTATTTCCAGCTTCCACAAGTGTTCTGTTCTTCCTCTCAACTACTCCATTCTGTTGAGGGGTTCCAGAGGCAGAGAAGTTGTGATCGATCCCATAATCATCAATACTGATCCACCTTTTGACTCTTGAATTCACCTCCATTGTTAGATCTCACACTGACAATTTCTGTCTCTTTCATGGTTGAAAGTTGTCTGAAAAGTTGTCCTACCACATGATAGGTTTCATCCTTGGATTTCATGTATTCAACCCAAGTGTACCTGGAATAGTCATCTATAACAACATGGCTGTATTTGGAGACACCCTGGAGGTTGATATTGGTCCAAAAAGATCCTTGTGTAATAATTGGAGTGGCCTAGTAGTAGAAAGGCATGGTTTTGGTTTGAAAGAAGATTTATGAGATTTACTTAAAACACATGCATTGCATTTTTCTATAGGATGAATAGAGATAGAAGGGAGTCCTCTCACAAAGTTTCCTTCGGAAAGCTTTGATAGATTTTTGAAATTCAGATGAAAAATCCTTCTATGCCACAACCAATCTTTTTTATTGGGTTTTTGAGCAACTAAACAGAGAGGCCTTTTGTTTGAAAGCTCAGAGAGGTTTATTGAATAAAAATTTGATTTTCTTACACCAGTGAGCACAGTTGAACCAGATATTGGGTGTCTTATAATGCACTGTGAGTCGGAGAAGACACACTCCAAACCTTGATCACAAAGTTGAGAGATGTTAAGCAGATTATGATGAAGGTTACTGACTAAGGAGACCTTGGTAATTTCTACAGGTCCTCTTATCAGTGAACCATACCCTACTGTCTTACCTTTAGTACTACCACCAAAAATTATTTAGGGGCCTTCAGCTCTGACAATGTTGGAGAGAAGTTGAGGGAAACTAGTCATTTGAGTAGAGCACTCACTGTCGAGTGTCCATTCATCAGAGACCTCCTCCAGTACCATGAAGCAAACCTGCAAAAGCAGTTATTGGTCCCCTTTATTATTCTTTGGGTCCAGAGGATTAGTTATCCTTGGGAGTCCAAACCTATCTGCCCTTAAGAGAATCCTTCATAGGGGGTCCAGGGATGAGTCTCTCAAGGCAATCCATGGCCTTATGGCTACTATCACCACATAAAAAGCAATGCAGAAAAGTAGTTGGTTGAGTAAATTGCACCTCAACAGGATATTGCTCAATATCAACCAGAGGACCCTTCCCTTTTGCAGGATACCTAGCTGGAAAAAACTTGACTTGGGTCATCTTGTGAACAGAGGACCCCTTGATGTGTGACTCTCCCTTAGGCTTGGCAGAATCGAAAACCTTTGCTGGAGCAAGGGTTCCGACGAAAGCCTTGCTTACTGGAGGCCTGTCATCAGAGGCTTTGTTACTTGAATTTCCTAGCTTGGTTTGATTCTTTCCTTTCTTCTTGCCTGTCCTTTTTGGGTACTCATGTTGGAATTTATAATAGTCCTTCCCAGCAGGGTCATGAGTTACCTAAGGAAATAGATCATTTAGGATACTAGAGTCATATCCCATTAATTGTTTATTATCTACTGTACTTGTATCATGCTTGCTAGTTTTTTAGCCAAGATCGAAATGGTCAGTAAAGTTCATTTGGCTTTCTAGGAGTGCTTCCACAGCAGCTGATAGCACTCAAATAGACCCTTATTTTAGTGCAATTTTTATGATTATTTTAGTATAATTCCATGTGATTTTATGCTTGGTATGGTTAGTTTTGATGTATTTCAGGATTTCCAAGCTAAGGATGAGAAAATAGGAGAAATAGAGCTATTTAGAGCTGAAAGGATCAAATTCTGAAATGCAAAGGCTGAAGGAAGGAAAACACAGAAGAAATTGTGCAGGAAAATGGTCAGAGAGCTAGGCACGGCCGTGCCTCTCTTGGTCATGGCCGTGCCACTTTGTACGAGGCTTTAGGCTTAAGTGATGTAATTAGGGTTTTCCTAGGGATTTAGTAGGATTATTTAGCAGTCTTACAAAAGGGGCTGTTCTAGTAGCTTTTAGGTGATATGGAGAGTTACAGGTAACAAATTACTTTTCATATAGTTTATTGCATTCAAGAGATTATGAGAAACTAATCCATTATTCTAAGGGATTGGAGGTAAACCTTAATTGTTGTTCATGTTTATTAGATAATTCTTTCTACTCAATTGATGTTCTCATCACTCTTCTTGATTGTATTGATTGCTTTATATTGTTAGCTTGTAGTGGCCAATGCATTCTAATGGTATATGTTGTAAGTTGTGTGTGAGTCCTGTGATCGAAATTAGCACACAAGCTTGATCAAAGAAGGAGTAATAAGTTCTATAGTGCGCCAGAAGCATAGAGCATGCGTTATGGTTGTCTTAGTTCTATGTGCTTCAAGGGTTTTTTGTGCGTCGTCTATTACCGTGACCTTCAGTATTTAGCGAAATTAGAGAACGCTAGTGTGAGATACCCCGTGTCCTCGACGCCCGATGGAATAAGAATTCCCTGTTTCTAATTTCGGATGAAAAATGTGTGTCGTCGGGCGTGTGTGATGAGAATTTTGGTACAACGCGTGGGTTTTCTCATTCGTGACCTCTCATGCTTGTGTGAAAGATTGAGAGTCGCCACCTCCGTTTATATTCTAGACTTCGGAAGCACAAGCCTTTTGAAGATGTGTGTGAGATTATAGGTCCGGGGGCTAGGTTACGAATTGGGAAGGGGTTAGGCACC
>JAOTQG010122002.1:0-10609 GCA_025631175.1 Iris virginica | reverse complement strand
GATAAAAGAAATAATTTTTACTGCCACGGGCACGGGCATAATTTTTTATTAAAAAATTTATTTTAATAAAAAAATTTGAAAATCTTGCCGTGCCCTCGGGCACAGGTATTCGCTAGTTTTATACTATAACAAGGCATATATGTGTCCATCAGCACATTAGTTGCATATTTTAAATAAATGTATTATTTAAAAAAATAAAAAATAAAAATATATATATAATAGAGAATTGATGTAATTAAACATAATATATTATATATATAACTATTACTCTTTAGTTTTTAATTAATTTACTCTTATACTTCTATTTCAAAATGAATGTTATTGATTTCTTTTTGAAAAATTAATATTTTATTATTAAATTAATATTTAAAATTTTAATTAATATTTAATTATATTTTAGATCTAAATTATCAATCTTACTAAGAATCTATTAAAAATTAAAAATTTCGTCAATTCCCATAAGCACAAATGGTCATATTTTAAAAAACAAATTCAAAGAGGAATGTTAGTGATTTTTTTTTACCCCATCGGGATTCGATCTCGCGATCTATTGAAAACAAGAGAGGTGTTCATATTTTTTGTGTCAAAAATGGTGTGTCACTTTCTGTGTCATCTTTCTAAAATCTCATCTCAATTGTTTAATAATGTGTTTGGTTGGGGGGTTAATTAAAGGGGTAGAAAATGAGGAGGAAAAATATGAGGACCGGGGTGTATTCATTTTCACTTGTTTGGTAGGAGTGAAAATAGAAGGAATGAAAATGTTGAGGAAAATGAAAATACTTGCTCTTTGATAAAAAAATTCCCTCCGAAATATGAGTGAAAATGGAAGAAAAGTGAAAGCTAATAATTACACAATTTTAATTTTTTTTAAACTTTTCATCTCATATCAAATAAGTGAAAATAAAACTCTCCATATTTCCTTTGTTCAACCAAATTAACAATAGGAGAAAAAAAATAATTTTCACCCCCCCGAGGATGAAAGTTAAACACTCCTATTTTTCATCGCTTCAAATTTTAGGGTATGTGTCATCCTAAAAGTCATATCACAAGAAATCACACACCGTTTGACATAGAAAATCGCAATTCCTAATTGCATCTTGTTATCATATTTTATCTAAAATAGAACACTCATCATTTTAAAAGGAAAAAAAAAAAGAACAATTTTTAAGCAGTAAATCAGTATCCATCCATAAAATAACGTTTTAAACAAGTAATTAATCGGACAACCACTGCAATAAAAATCTCGGATGCATGAAGGATTTGCGGAATTAGATAATTTCCCGTTGTAATCTAACGGAAATCTAGACGTTCAAAAATTTTCAAACGAAAATCAGATTACCAAAATATCACCAAATACAATTAATGCAATCTTTGGTGGCTTCCCTATAAAAGGAGACCCGAGTTTTAAGTCAGTCTCATCATCATCAGAAAGAACAAAACGCTCAGAGAGAGAGAGAGAGAGTGAGTAATTAAGAGTGAGAAGTTTAGGACAAACAAATACTAATCTCTCTCTCTTTCATTAGGGCAACATTAATGGCTCGTCCACAGAAGAGCAGCAAGAAGAGAAATGGAGCGGCGGCGGCAGCAGCAGCAGCAGAAGAACAAGTGGACAGAATAAGCAGCTTGCCTGACGAGCTGATTTTCCTGATATTCTCCTTCATAGATATCAGACTTGCCGTCCAAACATGCATTCTTTCATCCAGGTGGAAGAATCTGTGGAAGACCATTCCCTCCCTCACCTTCAACTGGAAAGATTTTCATGCAAAAACCAAACTTTCCAAGTTCCTCAACAAATTTCTGAGCAACCGAGATCGGGCTCTCGAGGTTTCCTCCATCAACTTCACGAGCGAGTGGCCGATGGAGCCACCCCTTTTCAAGAGGATTCTCAGATACGGATTCTCTCACCGTATCCAACATCTCGAGATTACAAATGATTGCAAAGATGGAGATAAACCATGTCTGATTCCTATTTCCTTGTTTAGATCTCAGTCCTTGAAACACCTCAGTCTCACACTTGCCTCCCAATCTAGCCTCGGCCTTTGCCCGGCAGCTCCTCATCAGACTCTATCATGCCCCCAGGCTTTGATACGGTCACCTTGGAGTTTACCAAACCTGACAACTTTGTATCTCCAGTTTGTCCCATTAATGTTTTCCTGCGATAACTATGCCGAGGGTAGTCACAGATCTGCAGATCCCTTTTCAAGCTTGGTGAGCTTGAAGGATCTCAGTTTAATATACTGTGATACATTCGATTTGAAGACCCTTCATATCGTTTCAAAAACCCTAGAACATCTCACCATTTTCAGTTCCCCTTACTACGAGTCGGATGCACAATCCAAATTGGAAGTTTTTGTTTCCACGCCCAAGCTAACGACGTTCGACTACAGCGGTGTTTTCCCGCTGTCAATATCTGCAGCAGCTGATCAACAACTCAGCTGCTTGAGAGAAGCCAGGATTAGCATACTCCACATGAGATGGCCGGAGTGTGAGATTCCTGTGCGGCGAGTGCATGAGATGTTGCATATGGTATGCAACGCTGAGTTTCTCACAATTTCGGCTGGGGCAATTGTTTTGCTCAATCGTGCTCCAGAATTGCTAAAATATAAAGCTTCCCCGCTTGGTAACTTGAAGGGTTGGACGATTGAAATAGGCGAATACTGGTCAGGTCGTAGGATATCTGAAAATATTATTCAAGCTTATTTATTAAAAAGCTCTCCAAATGCCTATATGCGGCAAGTATACACGGGAAGAGCATATGAATGAATGAATTAAGGACTATAATTTGGAGTGTTTCCCTTTAGATGTCTACGTGCTTCTTCCTCTTTTACAGCTTCATTCTTCTTCGGTCGAATTCAAGTTTTTTTTTTAAATTTTTGCACTAGTTTAAGTTCTTCTTTAGTTACAACTAATTACTACATTTGACAGTAATTTATGGTTTAGGTGGGAGGTTTGCTGTAATCACAAATAACCAAAAGAAGTTCCCTGACAACCAGGCATCTAGATTTTGCTGCAACGGTTTTTTAGTTGTACGATAATACGCTTTTCAAGAATGTTCTCCGCTGCACGAATGTTGCAGTTGTAAGCTCTTGCAGCATGTCATTTCTTTCCTCTTATTTAATATTTTTCTTTCACCAGGAAAATGAATCAGAAAATCTCGTATTATAGACTTTATTCCTCTTTAACCCATTTGGCAGCACAAGTCTTTTTTTTTTTGTGTGTGTTAAAGTTTTATATTCCATCTTAAACCAAGTGGCAATGAAAGGAGTAACTTGATCAGGGTCTTTATTAAGTGATCGTGCGACTTAGCCGAACCATGAGAATGACGCCGAAATTTGGCCAAATCATAGGGGTTGAAGAAGCAAATTACTCGACAAAAATCTTTCTAATGGAGAATCGGTACAAACTACAATTAGTCCTCTATTATAATTGAGGTCGAATATGGATGAGAACTGATAAAAGATATCCTTGGAGTTGGCAAATGAGAAGTTCGGGTCACTAACGAAATGAGTTAAGACTGAATGCAGATTTATTTGTGTTCTTTTCACCCAAGTTTTTTGATTTTTCTCTCATTTGTCCTACAGTTTTTCTTTCTTGCTTTTCACTTTAATCACTACAAAAATTTAAAAATCAAAATAATAAACCATTCATCCAAACGTACCCATACATGTTTTTGGGTCATTGCTTCATAATTTCTAATTTTTGGCACCAATTTCACAACACACACACACACACAAGAAGCAACGTATCCAGTATTTTGGCTCAACACCAGTGCGATGTTAACGAATTGGTATATATCAGAGCTGCTAGTGTTGTATGCATTGGCATTTGAAGTTAAAAACCTCTTCCAAAACATTACTACCAATTAATTGTCCTGACTCAACTAGTATTGTTCAAAGGGAAGGAAATCGGAAATCACGTTCAGAGATGGCTTTTATGATAAGTTAGTAGTCTTACAGAAGTCTCTCTTATAAACCCTAACAGCTTTTCATTTGGCAATAAGAGCTTACTATAATCTTACAACTTTTGGAAGCTTGGAGCTCTCCTTCAACTAGCTACATTCACTATAAATACAATATAGTCTTCATATCTTTGTAAAACGAGAAAAAGGGAAAAATAGTCTCTATCTAATAACATATTGGTAACGCCAACCTCATATCAAGAACTGCAGACATCATGCGACTTGATCAAAGATAGTAAATCAACAACACAATCTGTAGCTTGCAAGAACAGAGACTACCAAGCCGGATGAGATCTTATGCATGGATCCGCGTTGACTTCCAATTACCTGCGGGGGTAGCAATTCTACTGATCATACCTGAATATTATTTATCTTCAAGTATCTCGTAGCCGATTCCTGTCCTCTGCCATTATCCTAGAGAAGAAAACTGATGAGATCGACACAAAAAAAAAAAAGGGGGGGAAACTTGCGGAAACATGCCAGCTGTAGATAATTACTTGAAATGTAGTGCGTGCAGCAACTTGTACGAACAAAGTAACCCCCGCTAGAGCACCAAAACCAAGTGAAGATTCAGCTGTTCTAAATGTAGAAGGAACTGACAACTTAAATTATAGCATGAAAGTAGACATGCAGTCATTCTCTTCTCCACAACGGCAATTTGAAATGACTTTTGCAGTCCACCACGCTACAGTACTATATCTAAGAAGTATGAACTAGTAGTCCTAGTCTCCTAGAAGTCTCATAGTCCCATTCCAAAAGAAAAGAGAAGGGAGAAATAGTATGTACATATATAAAAAGTAACTTCTAAAAGGATACCAAATTTAATAGACTGCCAACATGTCAATAAACTGAAAGGTACTATCCGAAGGGGATTCACAACAGGATCTATAATATAATAAGGTTTCGATTAGGAATCCGATATGTAGTGATATTCAGTGATATGAAATGATATTTTGTAATGATTAAAATGTAAAAGTAAGAGAGAGAGAGAGAGAGAGAGAGAGAGAGAGAGAGAGAGAGAGAGAGAGAGAAAATTGTGGGACTATTGAAAAATCAGAAATAGAAAATCATATCAAATTGGATACATGATCGGAGTCTAAATATTTCTATAAACTTTTTATTTTGTTTTTCAAAATTAACAATTCATGAGCAAGCATAACATGAGAGTACTTCCACACACCCTTTCTTCACTTGTATGATAGAGCATTTAAAATAAAGTTTCTGCATAGCAGTGTGTCAATCACGAATTGCCGACGTATCAGGACAGAGTTGTGTGAATGTGAGAACCTATAGGCGCATTCACTGTATAACTGAATAACTGATTCATGCAAACACGGTATAATCATATTATGGTTGGGTCCCTTATATATTAACAGATTTAATGACATTGTGGACTAAAATGTGCAGAAACACGAGAAGCAATATTGCGGTTGTGTGACGTTAGCAAAACGACATCATTACAACTGGTAGTCTCCATATATTATGGTTCTCTCAAACCTTTGGCTAATCTTCCTCTGGCAATATTTCGTTATATAGCTCCGGATTATGGTAAAAGGAACATCAGATTCAACAGTGATGGTGCATTGCAGGGGAAAACTCAACAACGTGTTAGGAGCAATGGTCATAATTTTTTCTCTGTAAAACGATGATTTCACTTCATAAAGCTACTGTAAGCAAAAACCTTACAAGCACATGCCTATAACTTAGTGAAGTTTATGCATACAGAAAAGAACCTTCATTCACCGTAAACACAGAGTTGGCATATATATGAGGACTAACTGAACAAGTTTCTGAGAAACTATTAAAGACAATTGAGAAAATCACGATGTTCCTTCAAAGTACCACCTCACACTAAACCTTTAGGGAATGTAAAAGTCAGAGACTGCCAAGGCCACCATGGGCGGAGGTTGAAACCAAGGCCTAAAAAAGGTTATGGTACAGTTACTCTATATAGTAGTAAACCTATATCGCAAATCACAAAACATCCTAGAATAACCATTTATTTTTTCTATAATACATCCCAATCACGCAAGCCTTTTTCTAATTGATTGTCGTCTCGTTTGAAATTTAGTGAAAAGTGAGAATCTTATTTTTTGAGTTTCTCATATGCTTCCGGTGTTCTGTTTGATTAGTGAAATATATTTCTGATTATTTCTTAGAGAAAAAGTAACACATAAGACTACTAATATGTTAAATTTTTAATGACTAATTTTGTTTGGTGTAAAATAATGATTTAGTACTTCAAAAAGTCTTTTTCAAGGGTATTTTATAAGGGACTTGCATTAGTACATGATTAAAATGGGGCAAAGTGGGACAAGAATGGGATGTAAAACTTATAACGGGAAGGGAATGAGATTTGTCTTGATTTCCCATGACGGGAACAGGAATGAGAAAAAAATAATGGGGGTGGAAATGAGAATAGCGATGATCTCTGTCTCATTCCATCCCACTGCCATCACTTGTAGAAGCAGTAGTGCATTACTGTGATATTTAGCAAAACAACAGGAACACATTTCAACAGGTTGTCCCTATATGCTGTGCCCTCATACCTATGGGTTATCATGCTCTTGTTGTGATTCATTAAAGAGAATGGATTTATGGTAAAAGAAGCCCCAGCTATGTATACCCCAGTTGATCGTGATGTTGCTTTTTAGGTGGAGGTTTAACATAAAGGTGCAAGATGACATGTTTCATTCTCTGTAAAACCATGACTTTACCTCCTAAAACTATAACAAACAAAAACCAAAACAAGCAATTGTGAAACATATGTATAAAAAACAACCTTCCTTTTATTCCCATGCATGTAAGTAAACATTTTTTTTGTGCTTCTCCTTGATTGAGGACAGAGTTGTGTGAATGTGTGAACCCCTAGGCGTATTAGCAGTAGAACTGATAGCATGCAAAGACAGAATAGAACAAAATTGCAGGAGGGTGTTAACAGATTTAATGAAATTGTGGCCTAACCTAACTCTGCTAGGAAAGTTATAATCATATTATGGGCTGAGAATTTTATATTCGTATTTATGTATGGATATTTATGGCATGAATGCTCAGGCTAAAGAGGAAATACAAGAGTATAACTTGTAAAGATATTACAATTCAGCATTTCTAATGTACATAAAAAACAAGATCTGATAGTCTTGTCTACCAGAAGAATGTCTATTTTTTTACAACAAAATTAAGGGCAACCCTCCCTCTGCTCCAAAAGTGCATCAACCCTAAAACTCGCCAATGAAATTCTATCTTATAAGACTTAAAATATGTAAGCATTATTAGTAGAGTGTTTCTCCATGATTAATACAGCACTCAAAATTTCATGTCGCAATCAGCCTAGAATAACCATCTGTCTACGATACCTTCCAATTATGCAATTTCTAGTGGTGAAAGTTTCATTGGGTGTTGGTAACAAAGAGACTAGCTACAAAAAATCAGCCCTTGCAGCACATGAGAAGAGAGACAATTCATATTCCTCTGCTTTCCACTTCTAAGGAGATTTATAAATTTTGGAATTCCAATTTACAGTTTAACAATTGATATAAGTGCTTAATGGTTATGCAAGTGCCATGTCTGAAACAGATCATTCAAAGTTTTGGAACCTAAATTTTGTAGAAACGTGAGAAGCAATGTCGCATTACTATGTTAGTCATTGAATAATAAAAAAGGAATCTGAACTTGGTATCAGGATGCGAAGCAACAAGGAAACCGTTAACAGGTAGTTTCCATATATTCCATGGTTGTCTCACACCTTTGGGTTATATCTTGCTCCTGCTATCATTCATTAAATTGCATGTATGGATTCAATTGTGATATGCAGTAATTGCAGGTAGAGCCCGTGAAGGTTCAACATGTGAGTTGCAAGAGATGGTCAAAAGCTTGAGTCCAAGGTGACAACATTCTCTGTAAAACCTTGATTTCACCTCCTAAAACTATAGCAATTAAATCCCAAACAAGCACATGCTATAAAAATAGTAAAAGCATGTACATACAGATTTCACCTTCCTTTTATTCCCATGCAAATACACTTGCTTCAAGTATGTAAATATTTTCTTGTGCTTTTAGAGAGTCCTCCTCAGTTTTGACAAGTACTTAGCAATTTTACATTCATCATAAACCAAGAGAATTGGCATAGAAATGGGGAGAAGCTGAACAAGTTTTTAGCAAACCATTAAAGATAAGAAGCAAACGACGATATATTCCTACAAACAAAAGTTCTTCAGAGACTGCGAAGTCCGCATCAACCAGTTCCTAAAAGACGTGGCACAGAGTTGCAACTTGTTAAAGCTAGCCTTTCATAACTACATGTGATAGAACAAATGGCATTCTCTCAAAAAATCTGTTGTGGGGGTTGGTACTAAATTGCAAATGCAACATTAACTTAATGTCATGGAACAAAAGCAAAATGGAAGCATTAATCTTAGTTAGGAGACAGAAGTAGTAACATCAATGGTCATAAAGGACCCCAGAAGAAGATAAGCCTACATATGGTTATTGATCCTAATTTTTCTGTAGCTATTCCTATTCAATGAAATTGGTATACTTTAGTCTTAGACTCTACAACCTATGCAGGTAACCCTGGTATAAAAATACTGACAAACGACTACAAAAGTTTTCTTGGAAATATTTTTCTCTCGACACACTTCAGTGAAACTACTCCCTCGGTCTCATTTATACCGGAGAGTTTTAGCGTTGATATATTTAATGAGAATCTTACTCTTTCTGCATTTGTCTCGTGGCCAATATAATTGAGACCAAGGGAGTACTTAGGAAAAGACCCATATTTAAGCACCTTCAGAACATAACATGTAGCAAGATAAGAGAAAGAGACAAAAGGGAAACAACTAAAGCAAAGTAGATACAATAAAGCTGCCTCAGCTACTTGTCTAGATTTTTTGAGAAACAGATAGACAGTAATTGGCATCCATTGAAACTGACAAAAACTTGGATATCTTAACAACGCAGTTAACAAAATTAGAAAGACAATATATAAATGCCATCACCAGCATCATCATGGGTGGGGGAAAAAGTTGAATTTTTCAACTGACGATGGCTTTCCACACTATCTTCAGACACTTCAATATATGGAATGTAACCCCAAAGACTAAAACCAAGGTTAGGAATTCAACAGTCGGGCAATTTAATGGTAAGAAACAAGGCGTCATGGAGCAGATTGGAACATATTAGCGATCGGTTGGGTAATACTATATCTAAGCAATGGTATAACTGCGATAAATATAAAATTGTCGTAAACAGTATTAGTTGGATGGCTATTTCTATTAGACATCATAGAATAGGGTATGTTATGTAACTTGTTACCCTAGGGTTCCTTATTTATTGATGGGGATTCCCATATCATATGAATGAGAATACTCTCCCTAAACTTTGTGTTCCTTCATTCCTTGTTTCTTCTCTTTCTCCATACGATTATATCTCATATTGTTGTTCATCAATCCAACAAAATCTTATTTACAACAAGTTATCACCACGAATTGCTCGGATTGTCTACGATACCTTCCAATCATGCAATGTCTAGTGGTGGAAGTTTCATTAGGTCATGGTAACAAAGACACTATCTACAAAAAATAAGCCTTGCAGCCCATGAAAGAAATTCATATTCCTCTGCTTTCCACCAGATTTATAAGTTTTGGAATTCCAATTTACAGTTTAACAATTGATCTAAGTGCTTAATGGTTATACAAGTGTCATGTCTGAAACAGATCATAGAAAGTTTTGGAATAAAATTTGTAGAAAGATGAGAAGCAAAGTCGCATTACTATGTTTTAGTCATTGAAGGATAAAAAAGGAATCTGAACGTGGTATCAGGATGCGAAGCAACAAGGAAACCGTTACAACAGGTAGTTTTCATATATTCCATCGATGTCTCGCACCTTTGGGTTATATCTTGCTCCAGCTATCATTCATTAAAATGCATGGATTCATGGTAAAAGAAACCCCAGATTCAATTGTGATTTGCATAGCAGGAGGAGCCCATGGAGGTTCAACATATGAGGTGCAAGAGATGGTCAAAAGCTTGAGTCCAAGATGACAACATTCTCTATAAAACCTTGATTTCGCCTCCTAAAACTATGGCAAATAAGACCCGAACAAGCACATGCTATAAAAATAGTAAAAAATGTACATACAGATTTCGCCTTCCTTTTATTCCCATGCAAGTACACTTGCTTCACGTATGTAATATATTTTCTTGTGCTTTTAGAGAGTTCTCAGTTTTGACTTGTACTTAGCACTTTTACATTCCTCGTTAACCCAGAGTTGGCATATAAATGAGGAGCAAATGAACAAGTTTTTAACAAACCATTAAAGATAAGAAGCAAACGATGATATGTTCCTACAAACAAAATTTCTTCAGAGACTACCAAGTCCACATCAACCAGTTCCTAAAAGACTTATGGTACATAGTAACAAGTGGTCAAAGCTAGCCTTTTGTAAGTACACGTGATAGGGCATTCTCTCAAAAAATCTGTTGTGTGTGGGTGGGAGGGGGGGGGATGTTACTAAATTGTCAATTACAACATTAACTTAAGTAGTAAAATGGAACAAAGTAAAATGGAACAAAGTAAAATGGAAGCATTAATCTTAGTTAGGAGACAGAAGTAGTAACATCAACGCTCATAAATGACCTAAGAAGAAGAT
>JAOTQG010121991.1:0-10609 GCA_025631175.1 Iris virginica | reverse complement strand
AGGTTTTATAATTCAGAATAACATGGCAGCATTTTCCTGGTACCATGTAAAAAGAGGTTCCTCCGTAAGTGGTACTGCATTGTGCTACCATTACTAGAAGAAGAAATATACTCCATATATATAGGGTTCCCAGAGCTACAAACCCAAAATTCTCTAACAATAAAAAATTAAGCATTTTATAAGCTATGGAATTCAACGACTTCCTCGAAATTCCGGACTAGACAAATGTGGAGCTAATATTAGCCATCATGCACAATCGGATTACATTGGTCTTCCCTGCTTGGAGCAAATACTAGTTCACAACCTCCTTTACTAGCAACAGATTTACACATATCCATATGTACAAGATGCTAACCTTGTTGTATGTTACATTACCCCCACTATTAAACCCTCTAATTGAAGTCCATGAAGGTTGGACGCGGCTGACCACTACGAGTCTGGTTGTTAGTAGAATTAGGCATGCGAAGCTGCTGCTGCTGTTGTTGCTGTTGGGGTTGCTGGGCGTGGTGGTTGCTATAGTGATGCAAATATTGAGGAGGCAGCGACCTGTTATAATTGTTCCCGTTGACAGATGGGATTTGACCCGTTGCAATTTTAAGTCGCTGAACTTCTTCTCTCAGCGTCTCATTTAGGGCTGCAAAACAAATCAAAAACCACCATTTGATAATAATTCAGCATAAAATCATCAAATATTCACACATAGTAGATAGTAGATACTTTGACTTGTAATTATACCAAGGAAGAGTGGATCTAAAGGGCTCTTGACAGGAACTGATCCCATAGTTCTAGAATGAGGATGATTACTACCCCAGATCAATAACAACTGCAACTTTGAACAATGACTAATGGAAAGGCTCAATTAATGCCAAAACCTAGCTAGTCCCACTCACACCTTCAAAGCCCGGTCTTTAAATCAGTTGCAAGATGAAAAAGAATATATACACATGGAAAGCTAATCACCCCGCCCTTAAGCAGTGGATAACCTCCTCCCCGCTTTTGTCTGAAAATACAGTCTTGAGAGCCATTTTTGCCATTTAACGAAAAACAAATCAGAAGTGGCCCACGTGCAGTGCTAGCCTACCTTCTTCGTCTTTGCATCCTCGTCACTGTTTGTGCCTTCTTCCTTTCCTGTTCGTCTCTTCTTTTCCAATTTTAATCAAAATTGCCAGTTTAAATGGATTTCGGATCAGCAGGTCTTGTATTCAAAGGCATGCTTCCAAGCTTGGCCAAAATTATGACTCAAAAAACATTCCCAGTCCTATCCATGAAACCAACTAAGTTAATTTGTTTCCTCCACCCACTAACTTAATTACACAAATTTAATCAATCTACATAAAATCTCAATAAGTTCAGATTTGCACAACCTTCATTTGCAGAAAGCTCTATACTCCATAAGGACCATAACCCCAATACAACTCCTATAAAACCTAGTTCAATAATGTTTCAAAATCTGAAATGCAAGTGGGAGGGGCTTGAATTGCTGGGTTTGATGTTTGAAGAGATGGTTTGCAGTGGTGATGGAGGCCATTGGTGAGGTACAGGATGAAGGAAGAATATTTTCGGTAGAGAAGGTTGCGCCTTGTGACAACCAAGTAGTGAGAATAATTGGAATTCCTTTTTTTCTATTTGGACGAATTTACCTTCTGAAATTGTGAAAAATGGGGTCATTTTTGTCCCAAAAAGTGGGGAGGAGGTTTACCACTGCTTAAAGGTGGGGTGGTTAGCTTTTACCGTATATACCTATATATATATATATATATATATATAAATTTATCCATATATAAATGTAGGAAAGTGATATCGTACAAACGTGCGAACATAGGCTTCGATCACAGGTCCGATCTCATATGATTTTTGATTTTTAATAGGTTCCACAATTTTCTCTCTATCTCTCTCTTTGTCAATTTAATCATTACAAAATATCACCATAAATCATTACAAATCGAACTTTTAATATAATCTTTAGTATATTTTTATTGTATCTTAATTTTTTTATTGTATATGAGTAAGACACTATTGTATCTTATTATATTTAGGTTGTATCTTTGTTAATTAATCGTATCTTAGTTATTTTGTTGTATATTTACGACCCTGTTGTATCTTAGTATATTTTTTGTTGTATCTTAGTTGATTTTCTTAAAAACTTTCTTTCGTTGGATCTTTGTTATACAAAATACCGACATATAACTAATGGTCAGATCACGAGTCTTATATATCATTACATTTAAATATCTCTACATCTTACATATTACATATATCTTCAATATCACATCCAAATATCATATATTAATATCAAACACTTTCCATATATTACCCCTATATCTATAGACTCTCACAAATCAATTCAAACCTTTCACATCACATTCTCTCCTCACATTAAAACCTTTCACATCACATTCTCTCCTCACATTAAAACCTTTCACATCACATTCTCTCTCCTCACATCACATTTAAATCTTTCAAATATTGGGGGTAATAGTCTTTTATTTCATAAACTCATATCATCTCATATTCATATTGTGAACAGTACCATATCACTCAATATTATCATATATCGTATTCGTGATCGGACCCTAATATAAAAAAAGAATGTATTAAGATACAAATAGTCCTCACGATTTGTACGAAAAAATGGTTTGTAGCGGAATAAGTCCCAATAAATTTATATATATACATGCCCACTAATATACTGAGATTAGCTACCTCCCTTCTTTTTAATGATAATATTGGCCTTGCCTTTTCACTATTTATATATATGCCCCACCAATATACCGAGATTAGCCACCTCCCCACTTTTTAAAGATAATATTGGCCATGCCTTTTCACTATTTGGAGGGTATGTTTGTATAATTTAAGAAGCAAAAACTCAAAACCAGATAAAAATGTATTCTAGATTGTGTCATATATTACAATCCAGAAATTTACTATGTAGAGTTATTACGTAAACATAACCTTCTTAGGCTTTTATAGACACAAAATAGCATCCATGATGTTCACTCACATGCTTAAAGATCAGGGCAATTTGGTCAAGAAAAAAGGTGGGAGAGGTCTAGCTTCTACCTACGGTGGATGGTAAGCCTTACCCATATGCACCATTTCGCACCTCCCTACCAACATAAATCAAATTACTAAACGATTAACCAAAAATCCAAACATCATGAAAAATTGAAAACACCTTTCTCTTTGAAGGTGGGTACGTAAAATCTCGTTTGCTGGGTTGGGAAATTGGGAAGAATCAGGAGGCTAACTAATTAATTTATGGGGTTGCGGTCCACAATAATCACCAAAAGCTAACATTCTTCCAAAAATGCTTGCACTTTTACTCTTTCCGGTTTCATATGATTTCAGCGGAGAATACACGGTGTTACTAACACAAAATAGGGATAAAGTTAACCTCCCTTTGAAGTGGGGAAGTTAACAATAATACCCTATATATACATACTAGTGTAAGCCCGTGCCCTCGATATTCGAAAAAAAATATTTTATGTATTTTTTTCATTCTTTTATTTGTTAATTCAAAATTTTCAAAAATATATTCAAATTTTTATATTTACAGAAAATTTGCATCATATTCACACATAATAGTTTTATTTATGATACGGTAGCATTAAAAAATTTAACACGATTATTAACGGTACACAATAGTATTTTAACAGTACTATTGAGAAGATTATTAAATTTTTTAACATAATACAGTATTCATAATACAGTATTATGTTGGTGTTAGTGCGAGTATAAAAAGAGATAAAAATAATGCCCTAATAGAAGGGAAGTAAAAGACAGAAGTTCCTGCAAAAGTGTATGTTTGTGCCCCTGTGAGTGTCTGTGTTAGTCCCCCACCCCATATGCAGTGGGGGAGCTAGGATTCTTCCGAGGAGGGGCGAAATTGCACATGGGTTCGCTCCCAATTTATTGTTTTTGGTCGGGCAATTAGGCGGGAGTAGCAATATCTTGAAAACGCTTATTTCTTAGTAAATGAACACAAAAAAATCACAAAAAAGTTTCATCCAACTTAAAAAATGTTTCAACTCCAGATCAAAACAAAACAAATTCAATGATATAAAATTCGCAAAAAAAAAAAAATTCAATACATTAGAAATTAGCCTAATTAGGCTTAAGACAAACGAGAATTTTTTGGGGGACGAAACGTCGAAAATCGGGACTCCCAATGGAGGAATTTTCGCCGGGAGGGGGGGGGGACCTGCCCTTGCCTCCGCCCCTGTCCATAAGGTGTGTGTGTGTGTGTTACTCAACAGTAACTTCTCTCTCCGTTGCAGCCTTTTTTTCACTGTTTTTTTTTTTTGCTTCTTTTAACCCCAGCCGTTCGATCAAGGGGCAATGCATGGTTGAGATGGATCTAAAAAGTTACTGTCCATTGTACTGTAGCAAGACTGACCACACTTTTACTATAGATATATGTATGTATAGATATATACACACACATGTGTGTGTTTGTATGGAAAAGCTAATTTGTCACTTGTTGCCAAAAATACCCTTGCTATATGCTTGCAAGCGGAATTGGAAGACATTTTCAGCCAAAACGAAAAGCAAAACCCACTAGATGGCAAGGTTTATTTAATGTCAGCGAGTTATGTCACAAACCTTGCTGCCAAAACCTTTTCTCAGCAGGTTTTTCATTTTGTACCAAAATACCCTTCCACAAGTACGCTACCATGTTAATTGCAGCTTCTTTTTCTTTTTTGGTTGAAAAATAATAGGCAAGGTATATCAATAAATAGCTTATCAATAGGCAAAGGTTAGCCATCTCCTCACCTTTTAGGGACCAAAACACCTGCTTTTAAGCATGTAAGAGAACTTCGTGGAGGACATTTTAGTCCAAAATTATTGTCGGATAGGTTTTGACAAACTTGACCCAAAAGTATGATGAACAAGGTCAGTGGGTTTTGTTGGTGACATCTGAATTTTGGGCCAAAAAAATCCTCCACAATCGGACGATATGCTATAGCATTGGGGTACTTTGGTTCAGAAAAATGGAAAAAGAACTAAAGTCCACCTATTGGTGCGGCAGTTAACTTCTCAATATACATATACCTTTACATGTACATATCTATGCTATACAATGAACAGCAACTGGTACAGTTTCCTGCCACGAGATCTACCTCCACTGCAATGTTCGACTTAACCCCCCTCCACCTCCACCAAAAAATGTGACTCATAGGTCTGCTGTAAAGGCCACCCCCAGTCTCTCCTCCACGCACTCTACTGTCCAATTAACCTCTTCTCAAAGAAAACTATTTCAAATATTCCCTCTGCTCCAAAATAAGTGACCTCATTTGACTTGCACTCAGTTTTAGGAGGATGCTAAGAAAGAGGAGTGGATGTGAAGAGATTGAGAGTGGGTCCATACACATGAAGTGTGGCCACAATTCCTTAATTGATGTCCAATTGAGGAAAGTTTCCTTTGGGACACTTATTTTCGAAACATCCAGAAAAGGAATAGAGGACACTTATTTTGGAACGGAGGGAGTAATACTTTTAACAAGGTTAAGAGCCACCTGGGAACTTGAAGCATAGATGAATGCAAGCACTTTTAATATGCAATAGATACTTCTTGATACAATCTTTTCCACACATATTTTGATATATTTTTTAAAAAAAAATCATTAGGTGAATTTGGTAAAGTATTCTGCGTAGCAACCACTGCCTTTCTAAAAGTCCTAATTCGTGATCTACATTGACACAAGGGATGGGTGACCATTAATGATAAAGCTATCTCGGGTAATTTGCTGTGTCCCCAGAGTACTAGCTTTTGAGTTTTCCATAATGTTTCAGAGTGGATATTCCTTTAGATTCAAATAGATGATATATATTCAAGCCAAAGCTCACTTTCATAAAAGTGGTGCTTAGGTGCTACCGATTTTATACAGTCTAATGCTGGATGATTGAAACTATATGAATGATTCTCTTCATATTTCTGGACAGCCAAAAAGTTGCATTATATCTCAAAAGATTTCCTTCAAGACTACATAAAAAATACTTACCATCTCTAAGATGTGCCTGTTGTTCCATTGCTTGTAATCGCAGTTTGAGTTCCTTGTTTTCGGTAGTCAAGCCAGTAGTGTCCCGCTGCATAAACATCACAAATGAGTACATTGTTTCGAAATTTTCTCTTTTTATTTCTCATCGGATAAAAGAAAGCATCTAAGAAGTTATGGATATATATAAAGCTAACATCATAATTGCTATTGGCAAATTGTAAGCACAAACCCCTTTGCAATACCAGGTACAATCCAGAACCTCAATTCCCAACATGAAAAATACCATGTACAGAAGACAAAAGAACTGATGAAAATGCTCACTACTAATTAAGTTGAGAAAGCACCACCGTTCTCGATGCATGAAGAACTTCCATGCAGCAGCACATAGGTATTCCCTAACATAAATGTGCACAAATAAAGTCAATGAAATTGGGTACACATAGGTAATAGAACCCTCATACTTCCGTAAAGGATACCATATTTGTTTCATTTCAACAAAGGAATGTCTCAAATCCCAACTAAATAGAGTTGGCCAAGCCACTACATACCACCATATTTACTATATTAAATACATCACAAGGAGTTTTTACTTATGAAGAAAGGGGGAAACTTGTAATCTATAAGAAATTACATTTAGCCCATCTTACAACATAAGCATTTCAATTATTGCACCCTTTACACATTCTAGATCGCCCGCGAACAAGGGGCAACCAGATTCATATGCAGCTTTTATTTTTACGAGGTTCACGAAAATGATTATCGTTAATTTATGAAGTTGAAAATTAATCCTTATTTCTTATCAATAGTTAAACCGTTACTTGAATCTATGATTTTTGACGACTGCCTGACAAGACTGCAAGGTAAGTTTCAAATACCTTGCTTACTTGACATGTTTCGCCACCACAAATGCCAATATATACATCATGACGCTCATCAATTTCTAACTTTGTTAAATTATAACAATGGAAGAATGAGTTTGCATAAATATGAACATTAAGTTGGAATATGTTTATGAACTTTGAAATAGCATAACTCAACTCAGCCTTTGTCCCAATCATTTGGAGTTGGCAACTAGACTCCTTTTCTACTATTAAATACGGTCCAATTCCGAGGTCACTATGTAGGCCAGACTCCTTCATATCTTTCTGTATTGCGGATGTCCAAGTTAGTTGTGGTTTTTGGTTTTCCGCTACCCCTAATTCGGTTGAAGTTGATACCATCATAATTCCTAACAGGGGTGCTAATAGGCCTGCTTTCTACATGCTTAACTATCTTAAGCTATTGGTAAAACTAGAATAGTTTCTGCTCAAGTGCAGGCTTAATATCTAAGCAAAATTTTCCTTTTACTTAAAAAAAATAAATTCAGAGTCCCCACAAAGCTCCTGCTAACGCAAGGCCTGAGGAAAGTGTGCTCTGGGCAGCCTTACCTCCATCTTTATGGAACCTGTGGCATCCCATGTCCATCAGAAACATACAGTAAATGGTGAGGTTGAAAGATCTTGCGAATGAAGGAAGTAAGATCACGTTTATTATAACATCTCCGGAACACATATAAGACCCCTCACAAACATATTTCGCCACTTCTTCCATTTTGTTGAAACGTAGTAAATTTTTCATTGTCATACAGGTAGCATGTACTTTTTGGACACCTCCGGAACAAGATAAACAAACTAGTCTTTGATTTCAAATGTTATTCGTAACTATCCATGTGCTTGGGCTACCAAAGGCTATCAAATTGATCCATGCAGCAAATGTCTGCTGCATCATTTAGCCAATGATCCATCCATAGATCAAGGAAGCATCAATACCGAGTCATCGACACGCTAACACGATTGGACGGGGCGCAGACACATACACGGCGAGAAAGACTACAAAACAATGGGCACGATACATTGGCACACCTCAATAGATTATACCGTTTAAAGATGCAATGATAAAATTTACATCTACAATCTTCAAATTTTACATCTATGATCAAGATTTGGACTATAATTCATGACTCAAGGCAAGTGCATCATTCATAAATGAATCATTCACTTAAGGTGTTGAACCTTTAGCACCTGAATTCTTTAAACTAAAGTTGCAGTATAGACCTTCTGTATTTACTCAAGAATCCCAACATACAGGACTTTGGACAAACTTTACGAACATGGTACTTTAGCATGCTTGACTAGTGTCTGAGTCTAGGTAGCCAACAGCCCAACACTGACACAAGGACATTGAGACGGTATTGGTGCGTAATCACTAGAGACGATTGCTTAAAGTGTGACGGCATCAGATTGCCTCATCGACCTGCTTTAACAAATAACAACCAATATTTTCAACTGAAGGTGCATAGAGATTAACTCCACATGAAGGATCAATTGCATGCTGATGGTTCCTAAATGCCAACAGCCATCATCAACCACAAAAGCGAAATGCCAATATTGGATCATAATAAATTATTAGCATATACTTGTGCCCAAGTAAGAAAGAGCGCAAACCTGCAGCATTGTGACCTGTGCAGAGAGAGTGGTTGCTTCTGTCTGAAGGGTTTGCACTTTCCTCTCTAACTCACTGGTATAGCGTATTTTCCTCTCCTTGGAACGTGCTGCAGATTGCCTATTTGCAAGAATCCTACAATAATTGCATACCAGATTTAATAATACTTATAAGATGCACTTTGATTGCTGAGAGCTTAGAGAGGGAACCATGACATTATTAGAATTGTATTTGCTATTGCTTAGAGATGAAACTTTACTCAACAAGCAAAAAAAATTTCCTATAGACAACAAACACTCTCATTAAATGCATCATATTTTTCAAGCAATCAACAAAGAACACAAAACCCAAAGTCCATAGAGCTACACGAGTAATAAACTATAGAATATGAAGACAAAACACCATTCTGCTACTCACGCTACAAAGCATTTGCCCAAAAAATTCGTCCCATCAACAACCAATGTTCTGTTTGGTTAGAATTTTTTTTCCAATCACACTTGCACAAAACTCATTCCAAACCATACTCGTAAATCACCTGCAACGGACCATTGCCTCAATTCGTCTATTATCTACACACATTTCTACTACCTCCCCCAAAAGAGTGTCTAATCAACAAGAAGAATTGACATTTGTGAAAAAAAGGGGGGGGGGGGAGATATGTTTTCATTTTTATTTTCCTTCTCATTGCACACCATAGCCCCCCTAAAATCTTGGTCAGCATATTTGGTAGACCAAAATCTACCCAAGAAATACTCTTCACAGAAAACCCAAATTAAAAATGTAATAATTTAAATTAAAAAAACAAGAAAATGTAACAAAAAGTAAGGGGGAAGGGGAGAGGGCGAAGGTTTGACCTTTTAGCACGCTTGGGATCAATTAAAGAAAGCTCAGCCAATCTATCTGCTCCCAGCGCCTTCTTCTCACCAATCATCATAGAATCCCCTTCAAACGACGACGCTTGCCCCCCATCCATCGAGCTGCTTCTATGATGATGATACCCACCAGCAGAGGAACCCACCCCACCAACCTTCCTCTCCTCCAACGGCATCATCTCCGACCCACCTCCTCCTCCAAACCCAAGCCCATCAAAGAAGTCCGCGTCCACCGACAAGCTCCTAAAGTGGCTGCTCATGGGCCCCATCCCCCCAGCTGACTTCGTCGTCGTCGGCGGCTTATCGGCGCCGTTGCCGTTGGACGACTCTCCTTCCGACTTGGACGACGAGTCAACAGTGGTTGTCATAGGGGGGCCAACGTCGGGGAAGTCGAGGTTGGCCATGTTGAAGTCCGCGACGACGTCGTCGAGCAGTATATCGTCCGGGAAACGGAAGAAGGTCTCCGACTGGGCCCTGCGGTGGTGGGCCACCCTGGTGGGAGTGTCGGACATCTGGTCCAAGTCAGCAGCGCGGGCCGAGAACTGGGCCGTTATGGGCTTTCCGGCAAACTTCGGGTCCATCATCTACTACTCTATTAAAGCTGCCTGCGGCGGTTCTCCTGGTGCTGTGTTTCTGCTTCTTCTTTTTTCACCCTTTTCGTGTCTGTGATGTCAATTATTACTGACTTCACATTAGAGAGGGACTGCGAGTCTGCGAGTAAGGACGCGTGTTTCGATTGTAACTTTTCAGGGGGGTGTTTTGGATATGGTGTGAAGTTTCAGGGGGTGTGTTTGAAATATTGGGGGTGTAAATGTCAAAGTGGATCCCGCGTTTCCTGGACTGGGCAACCGAAAACAGGCAGTTGGCAGACTGAGAGGAGGAAAAGAATGGAAAGGTGGGGACGGGGTATGAAGGAAGGAAGGTTACGTGGACCGTCCCTCACATGGGGCCTGCGAATATGGTTGCTGTCTTGTTCCTAATGCTGGAGGTTTTTTTATGTGTGCTCGTCTGCTCGTCGCTTACTCTACAGCCGGGTGTCTGTTGACATGCTTCTCAAGCTTAGATTTGTTGACCAACTTCCGTCAATATCTTGAATGGTTATTTAGGCTTGGGTCACCAAGTCGTTTTATCTTCATTTTTAATTTTTGATTTATATATATATATATATATTTTTTTTTTAAAGAACCAGGGCGGCACCTGGCGGGAATGGATACCCGTTATTATTAATAAAAATAAAACATACAATGAGGGGGACTA
>JAOTQG010121990.1:10840-21053 GCA_025631175.1 Iris virginica | reverse complement strand
ACATCATGAGGGCAATTTAGTCTTTTAGTTCATAAACTCATATCACTCATATCATCTCATATTCAAATAGTGAACAGCGCAATATCATCATATATTGCATTCCTGATCTGACCCTTAGTTACCTTGAGAAACATTGAAAGTATTTGCATACTATAATTTCCTAAACATTCTTGACTTGGTTATATTGGCAATGTTGGTTTGATGGAATCATATATCTTTGCTGTAACAGACATATCTGCAGTCCACAACCATAAGGTTAGAGGAGATGAGAGTGAAAAGGCGAGATGCGGAGCAGTGGATGTCTCATAGGTTGCTACCAGATTCTCTACGGGAGCGAATCAGGCGCTACGAACAATACAAATGGCAGGAAACTAGAGGTGTTGATGAAGAGAATCTGATTCGTAGTCTTCCCAAAGACCTCAGAAGGGATATAAAACGCCATCTCTGTTTGCAGCTGCTTATGAAGGTGAGTTCTTTTCATATTTTAGCATTCCATATTGTGAGAGACAAAAACCTGTGTTTAGCCTTTTTTTCAGAACTGTAATTTTAAACTTTGATCTTTCAAAATTAGAAGGAAACTAAAAATATCTGTGATCACTGTAGGAGTCAAATGTAACATTATAAATTTATAATAATCTGTTTCCCATCAAAAAATTAAAATACCCCTCTATCATGGTGAAATGAAGAGATACTGTTTAAAAATGCTAAATGAACAAGCCTGATAGTCGGCAAAAATTTATGTGGTTTGAAGTTATATGTTGCCCAATTTTGGGAGTACCTAAAAGTACTGTTTCGGTTGTTGAACACGGTGTACATTTATTTTCTTGAAGTGTGAAAATAAAAGAAGAGCCGCTGGTTTTTGTTTTAGTGGGTGTTGGGGAATGAGATTAAGTAATCCTTCTGCATGTAATCCTGTTTTGAGCGGACACATGTGATAATTCGTCTTACTTATTTTTTCCATTATATGTTTCTAGGTGCCTATGTTTGAAAAGATGGATGAACAACTATTAGACGCGATGTGCGACCGTCTCAGACCAGTCCTTTACACTGAACATAGCTTCATTGTGCGGGAGGGGGATCCGGTTGACGAGATGTTGTTTGTAATGCGAGGCAAACTATTAACTGTTACCACCAATGGAGGTCGAACAGGCTTCATCAACTCTGACCATCTTAAAGCGGGTGATTTTTGTGGCGAAGAGCTTCTGACTTGGGCTTTAGATCCCCATTCATCCTCCAACCTCCCTATCTCTACAAGAACTGTTGAAGCGCTCGAAGAAGTCGAAGCATTTGCCCTTATGGCTGACGATTTGAAATTTGTTGCCTCTCAGTTCAGGCGACTTCACAGTAAGCAGCTGCGACACACTTTTAGGTTTTACTCGCAACAGTGGAGGTCTTGGGCGGCTTGTTTCATTCAGGCGGCATGGCGGCGGCATTGTAAGAAGAAGATGGAAGAATCACTCCAGGAAGAAGAAAATAGGTTGCAGAATGCCTTAGCTGAAGGGGGCGGGAGTTCACCTAGTTTTGGTGCCACGATTTATGCTTCACGATTTGCTGCTAATGCCCTTCGTGCATTAAGGCGTAACGGTTCGAGGAAACCTAGAGTTCCTGAGAAACTATCACCAATTCTACTACCGAAGCCAGCTGAACCTGATTTCACTAGTGAAGATAAATGAGGCTCTCTCTACTCTTGTTAGTTTTTTGAACTGTGAAATTAGCAGCAGCTTACGCATACATATAGCATTAACTTCTTTTTTTTGTGCTGTCTTAGGTAATTGTGTATATTCTGTTGTAATTGTAAATTCTTAATGTATTATTATCTCGTTGCTGTTTGCTGTAAAAAACTGGATAGGTGATTATAGGAATTTATTGGTTACCAAGTACATTTCCAGGATTTTGAAGAACTTCGGTTCAGCTAATCTCGTTTTATACTTGTACGGCTAGCTAAAATTTCGAGCAAGAGCAACGCATGCTATAGCTCCACTCTTGGTTGGCAAATTGAATCAGATGGCCCTTTCCGCATCGTCAGCTCCTGGGAATGAGTTGTGTTCTTTCGTCGTTCCGCATCTCTTGCAGTGTGTTTATATCTCATCTTTTGCTTGTTCACGTTGTCTCTTGCAGTGTGTTTATATCTCATCTTCTGCTTGTTCAAGCCTTTAATATTGCGGGTTTTTGCTGCATTCTCCACTCATAGAAAAGGTGACGAAAGAACAAAAAAGGCTTATTAGGGGTTTTATGTCATGTTAAATTCAACGTGTGGCCGGTCCAAGAGAGCTGGGAGGTTTTGGTTTCGTGCCACCACAAAGAGATTTGCATAGCATTCTCTCTTTCATCCCTCGTTAAGACAAATATCTTTGGAGCCCAAAACCCCCCTTCCAACCAAGTTTTTAAGAAAAAAAAAAATTATCGTAATTTATTCTTCTGCACAAGCATCATAACTTCAAAAGTGTTGTGTAATAGATGACAAGGGGCCATATTTATTGTCCTTGGAAACCTTCGTAAAGAACAAATACAAGTCTGTTCCGTAACCCTTTGATGGATATCTTTTGGGCAAAGCAGGGGAGCATTTTAACCTGGGTGACTATCACCAGACATACTACTGTACAGAAGATTGCTAAGGCAAACAATTAGACTAAGAAAGGTGCCTGGATAATGCAAGAGGTGCAATTTGAGCCTTCACCTTAGTAGAACTGCTTTCCAAAATGGTTTCTAGTGTACAAACAGCTTTCACAATATGCTTCCCTTTGTTCAACATGATGCAACTTGCCCTGTCAAAAGATTGTAAATACGAAGTCTTAAGTCTTCTTGAACTAAACCTTGTGCAGCAATAAATATAGCACAACAGAGTCAAAAGATGATCGATTCAAAAACTGACCTTCTTCCACTGGCCACATCAGTCAGCTCGGCTCTTGTAGGCACACCAGACTTGACTAGCGACTCAAGTACCTGTGTTGCCCAAACTACTGGAACATGAGCAGCACTGCATATAGATAGAATTTCTTCCTGTATATCTGCCATCTTTTCCCACCCACACTCGACTGCAAGATCTCCTCTTGCGATCATCACGCCCAAAGGATTAGGTGACTTCATAGCCTCCAAAAGAATGACCGGTAAATTCTGAAACCCCTCTTTAGTTTCAATCTTTAAAATAATACCCAAATTCCCAAGTTTTCGTTTCTCAAGCTCTCGACGAAGCATAACAATATCACAGACATCTCGAACAAAGGAAATGCCAACTATATCTGCATGACTAGCAACAAAATCAAGGTCCATAAGATCCTTTGATGTCAAACCTTCATACCGGATTTTACTCTCAGGAATGTTGATGGATTTCTCTGAGCCAAGTTTAGTACCTCGAGGCCCCGCATGAGTGATGGAGACAATAATTTCAGATATACTAGCCCCCTTGATGATTCCCCAAATTTTCCCATCATCAAAAGCAATTGGGTCTCCAGGTTTGACAGAATCAAAAAGATACCCAGAAGGACACGTCACCCTAGGATTACCAACGGTTGAAGAGGTTAAATCATCTTGTTCATTTGAGTTACCTCGTGATATCACTAGTAAATCTCCAACTTTCAGTCTAACGACCTTCTCTACAGGAGGGACATCCACCGCATATCCGACCAAGTACTTCCTCTTCTTGTTTCCTTTGATGTACAATTCTGTCCCCGACTCAACATAAGCAGTGTTTGCACAGTCAGCCATAAATCCAACACCAGAAAAAAATGAAAATCTCTGCGATATCTTCATTGTCCTTTGTTTCCCTCTAGCATCAGAGAATCTCACAGTGTCACCTATTTCCAGCTTAGAGAAAAATTCTTGGCCATCCACATAAAGAACCGCATCAGGAGATATGTGAGCAGGAGGTGGACCAGTTCCCCGGGGAGATAGCCAGACCTGGGCAGGAACAATCACATTTCCGTTGAAATTCTTTTTTGGAGATAACTTCATGACACATGGACCAGATTTCATTTTACCAGTTCGTAGCTTTGGTCCTGCCAAGTCCATGAGAACTCGACACTGCTTTTCCAGCATCTGAGAGCTTCTTTTCACCCTTCTTATTATCTCATTCCAAATGGTCGGATTTCCATGCGCACAGTTGATACGAATGATCGTGGTCCCTGTTTTAAGAAGATCACCAATAAGGGTTTCATTTTCTATGACTTCTTGACCAACAGTTACCATGATATGAGTTCTTTTGTCTTGAAGTGGGCCCAAAAGCAAGTTCCTGCTAGAGGATACCAATTTCGCCATTTTATACATTGCAAACTTTCCATTGACTTCTCTTTGAAAAGTTTTATCAGCAATGATCACTGCTTGACTCTCCTTACTCCTTAGAGAGGTGGATTTCAAAATTCCCATCATCTGGATGCCTGCAGAAAGACTTGCAAGGACATACGAATTGGTGGTCTCCAAATTCAGAAGACCGACAGAAGAGAGATCATCATTGAGCTTATCATCATCAAGGCTTTTTAACGCCAAATAATGTATTAAGTTTGTTGCACTCAATACATAATGTCTGCAAATATAGAAATCAAGAGTTAGTCCCTTCCAAGTAAGCCCGTCAATTTGGGTTAAATGAGTTGTAATAGGTTGAGTTATAATAAATAACAGGTTGTTTTGGGTTCAACCTATTATAATCCATTTAATTAGCCGATCAACTCAATTGCGTAATAAATGAGTTAAGTTAAATTCGAATCAACATTTGAATACTCTTTCGCACAAAAATTTTTTTTTTTACACATTCTAATACACAAATTTATAATTAAATGAGTTGAAACGGGTTGAGCTGTTTAGCAAGTTAAAGCGGGTTAGAGTGGGTTAATGGGCAACAAATTGACGTGCCTATTTCGGAGTTCCAAGCCCCAACCCCCAGCATAGGTCTAAAGCCGACGCTAAAAACTTTCTTTCATTATTAATGCATCTTTACTATCCAAGATTCCAAATGATCTTCTAAAACATACAACCGATAAGGCTGTTAGGCAGCATCCATCTTTCCAATCAATAATTCTCAACGGCTGGCTATAATTGGATTTTTAGACCTAGGCCAAAAAAATATAAATTAAAGTGCTTTTGACACCTTTGATCATCTGATCTCGTAGAAAACTTCTGTAAGCCAGTTAAAAACTTCTAGTTCAAGGCAGCGGAGCTTCATTAAGGCATCCCCATATTTCGATGTTAGACAACCGGCAAAATCAGCTAATGGTCCAGTTTGGTTGAAAAATAAAATGTAGTGAAAACAAAGAACATCTACAACAAAATAAAGCATGAACGACGTGCGTCCATCTCAACAAAAACATGAGCATAAATGGATATACCGGTGACACAGGGTTAGCCGGGAAGCATTCCATTGTTCCATAGCAAGTACATGCAAATGAACAGCCTTTAGCTTATCAAGAAGATTTTCCTGGCCGTCGAGAGATTCCTCACTCTGAAAGTGGTCTACTCCCATAGGTATTGAGGAAGGAACTTCTTCCACCGCTGGATCTTTAGAACTCCTATCATTCTCAAAAGAGATTAGCAATGATGGATCATCAGCGAATGCACCTAAACCAAATTTATCAGGGTCCGTATTCTTATTCTGAAAAGCGGAGGCAACAGTTGATGGATGAAGGCGCCCTTGGTGTCGTCGTAAGATTCCGATCCTTCTACTCCTGGGAACCAAATCTTTTACATGAACTCCACAGGCCAAATGTGTGAACTTCTCAAATAAGTTGGCGAATAAGAATTCTGGGGCATCAGCTGTACGAAAGGCCTGCAATTCATATTTCAGTTAAGGTAATTCAGGCAGAGCAGTTCAAAGAAATGAGCAGAGATACTTAAAGAATAAGAAATTGGAGCAATGTTGACAAAAGCAAGCTAGGAATACCGATCCAAACATGCATGAGGATCTCATTGCATGACAATAAGATGACTTTAGAGCGAAGATAGGTACATAAAATAAGAAAATAAATGCGAATGAAGTGTGTGAAAGAGTTGCAATATTAATATACATCAATCAAAAAATTGCTGCAGACTTTCTACCGTAGTAGTTAAACATTCTTTTATTGATCATGATGTTAGCAGCTTCGTAAGGGGGCAAGAGGAGCCAAAAACATTGTCAAAGATCCAATTGAGACATCCAACATACACAGAACCTGCAGGTGATTCGAATCCTATACTAACACAATATGCATCACAACTCTATTTTCTAGTAAGCACTTTCACAGAGAACTGGTACCCATAGCACCTAAGCCAACAGTAAGGTGAGAGGCGTAGACTTGTAATGAGAGAGGAAAATTCTTTTTACGGAAGCAGTCTAAGGTTAAGCAGAATTCCCACTCATAAAGACACCCATTCTCATACTTCAAATAAATTTTTATGAGTTCATTAATAAGCCTGATAATGATGTATCTAGGATAAGTTCTCTGTATGGCGTAACTCTTCGTGATTCAGAGAAAAGCTAAGATGCAAGCGCTAAGAATAAAACTAATTGGTGATGGTTACACATATATGTAGACAGGATGTATTAAACAAAGCATCCACCAGCATTTAGGTCAAGTGTCTAATTACACAGTTCGATAGAGCCCCATGATTAGTGACCGTGCCACTTGAAACTGCACCTAGCCTCATCTCCGCACCAATAAAGAAGTCCAACCTGCAGCAAACCAATAAACCGCTCAAAACTAGTAAAACATAGCAGATTCACTCATGCAAAAGGCTGCCAAAAGTGAAGCTAACTGTTATGTCAAATCTTGTTACTCTATCATCACCTAGTTTATACTCCCTCCGTGTTGCACAAAGCGTGCATTATTTCATTTCGAGACGATTCATTTAAAGAGTTCACTGTCAAATAAATATTTATGGCCTTCCCAATTTTTTTTTTCTTTTCTATCGAAAACATGATTGTTTTACCACATATTATACCCAAAAACAAAAGATGTAAAGTGCTAAAAGTACAAAATTAAAATTTTTTGACTTTCAAACTTGACTTCTTTGGCCGGAACAGAGGAGTAATAGTTTGAGTCTATCACCACACTAATCAATCTACCTACCCAGCGGTCTAGTTATTCCCTAGCACAAATCGGCGTACACACACACACACAGTAGCATACTGCAGTTATTTATGATACGAATTTGAGTTTTTCATATGGAACCAATAATCGTTTGGAAAACTACGAAGAGGAAAATCATCCCCGTCGACAGTAAACAGAAGCTTTTAACGAATCGAATAGCCAAGAATCAAACAGACAAATTAATAGTAAAAATAATACTAATTGAATTAAAAATATTACCAATTCAAATGGAAGAAACAATTGAACGAAGAATAATCCGTGCACCTTGGCGGTTATGAATTTGTGGAACAATGGAAGAGCTATGCTATGGAGTATGCAGCCTGTGCAGTGCAGGTAAGGTAAGGTAGAGAGAGAGAGAGACGATGGAAAAGAGCAGAGAGACTGACCGGAGAACCAGAAGTGTGGCCAACACGTGCCAGATTCTACTTTCTCTATAGATTCTTCTATGTGCGCATTTTAGCCGCTTCTGCAAGGCTTGGCTAGTATTTGCCCTACGGCGGACTCTGTTTACTTTTCTTTTCCTTTTTAACGACCCCCATTATGTGCGGACATACGTTTGGATAGTAAAAAGTTACGATTGAATGATATAATATTACAATGAAATTGTAAATAGTCGAAATATTATTTTAAAATAATATTTTTCTATTTATCATTTTATCTTCATCGTAACATTATATCATTCAACTGTAATCTTTTACTATTGAATTGCAAACGGTCGTGGACGTCTGCACCGTAACATTTTTGCCTTTTTAATAGTACAATTTATAGTTAAAACCGATTATACATAGGGGTGATTTCGATGTGTTAATCCTACCAAAATTTTATTGCTATTATCATTACCAAACTATTGGTATAATAAAATCTAATATTATCATTGCCTTAATTAAAATCACCAAATTATATTTGAACTTAATTAAAATTATTTAATTATATCATATCTTTAATTAAAAATATCAAATTATATTATACCTAAATTAAACATTATATTTTAGTTAAAAAATATCAATTATATTCTACCTTAATTAAAAATTATATTTTAATTAAAAATACCTAATTATATCTGATCTTAATTAAAAATTATATTTTAATTAAAAATAAGTAGTTATATCCTACCTCAATTAAAATAATTAATTACAAAATTAAAAAATGAAAAAAGAAGCCTAACTCCTCATTATCCAAATTATTCTTAATTTCATTTTTTATATTCTAATTAATAATATTTCTAATCACTTCCACTTATACATTAAATATAAAATAAATAAAAGGCATTAATTTTTTTCTTTGGGAAGAATCGTAAGTTAAATTTTTTTTAAATGCTAAAAAGGCGAATTTTATTCATTATGAAGAGCAATTACATTGTTTAAAAATAAAGGCACACAATTATTTCACGAGATACATTCAGACATAATCCAAAGCTCGATCGATGCTATGAGTCACTGATTCGCTCAAAGCTTCAAAAACTCAACAGAGGTTCCTATCACCTCGAACAACAACTAATCTACCAAACGCAAGTTAATTGATGAAGACGATTGTATATTAGCTCTGCCTTGATTTCTTTCTTGCTTTTTAGGTCTTCGTTGCACACTGCACAGCACCGACGACGATTCTTCGACGGATCCAACGATGGCGACGATCGGTCTCTCCTTCCGCCATTTCCTTCAATTTGAACTATCGAAATCCTAACACTGTAAATTTGCAACACAGCTCCTTCCGACCATTCCTCTCCCTCCCCTAACTTTTTCAATCAAATCTCTAACTTTCTCTTTCCCCCAAACCATATATTTAATGTATAAGTGAAAGTGATTAGAAATATTATTAATTATTATATAAAAAATAAAATTAAGAATAATTTGAATAATGAGGAGTTAGGCTTCTTTTTTCATTTTAAAATTTTGTAATTAATTCTTTTCATTTATTTTAATTGAGGTAGGATGTGAAACAAGGGTGGGACAGGAACAATGAAAATTTTACAAGGTGTCGACTCTACATAAAAAATCTTACGAGGGGCCACCCCTTAAAACTCGCATTTCATATGAAGGTTCTTCCTAACTAATCCTAAAATATATTATTATTATTTTATCAAATTTTCGATATTATTAAAAATTGATATATCAAAAGTTTGGTAGGTTTCAGATCATCTGTCCCATTCTATGTACCCGTCTCTGTTTCACTACACACTCTCACGGTACACATGTTATTCATTATTATCAAAACTAAGCTTTGAATCAAGCATAGCATTAATCCATTTGTTACAACCCAGACTCATGTTCAAATACCGCCCGCCATTATACAAGCTCCTCTCTCCAGTTGGTTATGAAATCGTTGATAATGTAACCTCTAATTTCTCCCTTCCCTCCATCGTCAACCCCCTTCTTCGTTGCAAAGAACAGATATGCGACTACATGCAAGACATTGACATCAAAGACCAATTCTCATGTCTTTCTTATTTTCTTCTCTTTTCACAATTCTATTTCCATGGCGATACTGAAATCCTTCCTTCAATCACTCCATTAGAATCGTGAGGGGCCCAACATCACCCATAGAATCTGACAACTTTGAAATTGCAATACACCCAAAATCCATTCAAAATCCTAGCACATATTAAAGGCTAATCAAATTGAAATTCAAAATCTAAAACTCAATAGTTAAATACGTTTCTCAATTCGAGAAATAACCTAACACGGAAAGGTAAAAAAAATTCAACCATTAATGATTCCAGTCGGTTGGCTTTTGGATAAAAGCGAGAGAGGCATTAATTACACAATATTGATTTGTTTTGTAGAAGCATAGTAAAGGGCAGAAGGGATGGATAAGTTGGTTGAGGAGGAGATTTGATATACGGAAGTTAACTGGCGTTAAATTTAGAGGTAAAAAAGGGACATGTGGCAGCCTCTACTTGTTGGGACAGAGGATGTGGCACAAGGGTGGGATAAACGATCTGGAGCCGTTGGTTGAGGAGGAGATTTGAAATACAGAGTTAACTGACGTTAAATTTAGAGGTTAAAAAGGGACACGTGTCAGCCTTTACTTGTGTTGGGACAGAGAATGTGAGACAAGGGTGTGACAAACGATCTGGAGCCGTAAAAGGAACAATAAACTAATGGTAATTACTAAAAAGGGGAGCAAAATTAAAATTGCTATTTTACAAAGTTTTCAAA
>JAOTQG010121990.1:0-10740 GCA_025631175.1 Iris virginica | reverse complement strand
TAAAAGGAACAATAAACTAATGGTAATTACTAAAAAGGGGAGCAAAATTAAAATTGCTATTTTACAAAGTTTTCAAAAAGCTCAAAGTATTGATCCTTTTCTTAATGTCACTACTGCATATACTTTCCAGTACCATCTCTCGAAAAAAATCAAGAGAAATTAAACAAAATGTATATCACAAAAATATTATTCCTGTTTCTAGTCGTCAACAGCTGAAAAGTAAGAGAGAATTCACACAATTTAACTACATTTCACCATCTCTCCCTTGACATTATAATTTATTTATGTAATATATATTAATTATCAAGACATCCTTAATTCGGTACAGTAATGAATATCATTATCCTATCAAATAAATTTGGTATGGTACGATATGGTAGGATAACTTTCAGTAAAAATTTTTAACAATTTTTGGATAGAGAATGATACGGTAGTCGGTATGATAGCACAAATTGTCAATTGATATGAAAAAAAATTCACTCCTAACTATACCCCTCACGTGGACACGCATGATGCAATTTTTTTATATTATTCAAAAATTCGGAAAAATGTAGAAAGATTTGAGAAAAATATGATAATAATTCATAAAATTTAAAATTTGGGGACGTGCAAAAGTTTAAAAAAATAATTATAAAGAGGAGAGATGGTGGGGGGGGGGGGAGAAATCAGTGGTGAAATTCTATTTAATTCAAAGATTGATATTTGAACATAAGTCTAATTTATACTATAGATATTTTTCTGTGGAAAAAATAGGATTTTTAATAATTACACACAAAGGACTAGCTTGATATTTCGCAATTCCTTCTTCATTTATTTTTGGAAATTAACACTTATTATGAAATGCTTCAAAAAATAGTAGTAATGGATACTCGGAATGATTGGAGTAATTTACAGTTTTCGCCCACTTATTATTTCCAGTTTTCTTTTTATGACAACAAAACACAGTATTGTATGCAATGGGAGCCGCCTATGCAAGCATCAGCTTCGCTTAAAAACCATTGCTGCGTATTTGAAATCTCCATTCAGGCAAGTTCTGTTGATTGCTTAGCTACAAAGGATTCAGACCTCTTTGTTGGGTCCAAAAGGTGTGTCTAAATTCATGAGACTAAGACCTTCGACAAACCTTTACTCTTACAGTCCCAAAAGCCTTTGATCCATTACACGCATCCTTGTAAACAACAAACCACACATTACATCAATAGCAACTTCGTTATAACACGTAGATGATTACTGGCTGGCCAATTAACCAAAGATATAAATTGGCGAGAACATCAAAAACTGATAATGAAACGATGGCCGCATTTTGAGAAGCCAAACATGTAACTTGCGAAACTTTTCTCTCAACTATTGAGGTAGCCGAATAGATTGGTCACGTGGTGGCCTATACTAGAATAGTTTGTTCACAATGCAAATAGAGCTGCATCTACAATATTTCCCAAGTATCACCAATTATATATAGGAGCCCATAAAAGCTAACAGAGAGCAAGCAGAAGTCATTTCATCTGGTTTGGAGTATTCTTGATCATCTCAAAGACAGCTCACTTCCTTCTTGACAAATGAGGGCAAGGCAAATGCAGCTCTGTGAATCTGTTCGAATAAAAGGAAAGAAAGAAAAGATGGTCATACATATAGAATCATAAATATACGACAGAGAGATTACATAATAGGCATTTTCTATTGGATGTTACATGTATACAACCATCTTATTATGCTTGCAGTTTTTAAAGGAATACAATTTACCAATTTCTTCAGCTGGGGGAACGAAGAGGCAAGTCAGACCATGACAAACACAATAAAGTCAACGATGAATTTCATAGGAAAAGAGAGAATGAAACACAATTAAATGCTGTTTTTCGCCTAAAAGTTTCTGTCTTCATAGAAGACGACAAATCATGAGTAAACATTTTCATAAACGCCAAAGCATTTGATACTACCCGACCACTGCCTATGGTACAGCTAGTTGATGTATGAAATAACTGGCAACAATATCACTCTTTAAATACTACATCCCAGAGACTATCAGACACCAAAGAACACCTTTTCTCCCTCCCAATGATATGTTTAACTGACCTCTTCTCATCACAAATGAAAAGTACTTCACTAGATTGCAAAATAAAATGTTGCCTACTAGCTAAATCAATGTACTCGTACTTTAAATGAAGAACACAGGACAAAACTACCATTACTAAAGCATATATGCAATTGAGGAAGTGTAACAGTCGCCAAATGAAAGTAACGAATGCCATAGATTCATTAACTGAAAGATAGAGGGAAAAGGAAAGGTTAAACCTGAGAATTGTAGAACTTTAGCTCCCTCCTATGCGTGAGTGCTCCCTCTAACTTCTCGATGGGATTAACAGGATTCTTAAAATCAACAGGTGGTCCCTCCGTTGAGCACAGTATGAAACCAATAACACCGCTGCATATAAAATATAAATAACAAACTGCATTACCAACGGCAGTAACATAATGTTCTTAGTGTTGTCAAGCCCTGGTTTCCGCTAGCCCAAAGAAAGAAAGTTATTTCAAAAGTGTGGGGGGTCTTATTTGTTAAACAATTATGAGGGGCCTAAATGAAACTTCAAGTAGATTTTCTTTTTCATTTTGTATCGAATAATGTTTTGAGATTGTCACTGATCTTGTAATGCAAGTTCTATCATCAAATTTAGTTTTATTTGCTTCTTACGGAAAGAACACAATTATAGACAAAATAACAACAAAGACGGCCACAACAATTGACTCTGGAGCAACCATTCTTTAGTTTATCTGCAAAAATTAAAGCAATGAAGAACTTTTCCTGTGACCATCAGGTTGGACAGGGAATGGACCAGCTTAAGGTGAATTGAATGAAATTATGAAAAGCATGTCCATGACCCTCATATGATAACTGGACCTGGAATGTGTACTAGCTGAATTGGCAGTCAATGAATCTAGAACCAAAGCAAAAATCACTACAGTTAATACACATTTATCAACATAATTTAACCCAAACTTTCGGCCAAATACACGACTAACCATGTAGTGCAATTTTTTAAAAATTAAATATCTTAATTGATGCAGTAAAATGTTAATTCAAGAAATTGCAAAATTGGGAGAAATGTGGAAAGAATTCAAATAATTGGGAGAAATGTGGAAAGAATTCAAATAATTGGGACAAATACACGACTAACCAATGGCTGAGAATGTGACACACCTCAAGTGTCGCATCATGATCTCTTTTATACTATGGATACTAAATGATAGATATGAATGTTAAAATATATAAATATGCTACTGATATGAAACCTTAAGAAAATGATGTTTGTGTTATATATATATTTTAATTCAATACATATATCTCACATTATGATTATTATTTTTAGATTGACTGCACTGTCATAATGACTCCCCCTCTCCATGTTACATGAACTCATAGTGGCAAACAACCAAGTTATGAAGGTTCACAGTTCTGCTTTAACTAAACAAGATGGTTTTATACCCACGCCAAAACAATACCAGAATGAAGTAATGATTCTAACAAAAACATGGAAGTGTTTGTGAATTTACAAACTAAGAACAATGAGGGGAGCAAAGATTAGTTCTAATGAAGCCGGCCAAAATGATGATTGAAGCTACTATATCTAAGCTGATTCTCATCTCTTTTGTTTAGAGCTTGGCTGGCAGAAAGTCTTGTGGATTAGTGCAAATATTCAATTCAGGAGTACTGATTTTTTTCTTTAAAAAAAGAAATGAAACCTTAAGAAAATGATGTTTGTGTTATATTTATTTTAATTCTATACATATATCTCACATTATAATTATTATTTTTAGATTGACTGCACTGTTACAATGACTCCACCTCTCCGTGTTACATAAACTTGTTGTGGCAAACAACCAAGTTATGAAGGTTCACAGTTCAATCACTGCTTTGTAACTAAACACGATGGTTTTATACCCACGCTAAAACAATAACAGAATGAAGTAATGATTCTAACAAAAACGTGATGAGTTTGTGAATTTACAAACTAAGAACAATGAGGGGAGCAAAGATTGGCTCTAATGAAGCCGGCCAAAATGATGATTGAAGCTACAATATCTAAGCTGACTCTCGTCTCTTTTGTTTAGAGCTTGGCTGGCAGAAAGCCTTGTGGATTAGTGCGAATATTCAATTCAGGAGTACTGATTTTTTCTTTAAAAAATGAAAGAAGCCACCAGAGGTATGCAATTTAGGCTCCTTCCATCTAAGTAGCAAAAAACATTTGTGCAGCAAATGAAAGCATAAAAGATGAAGTTAGTTCACCTGGGATATGTTGGAACACTAGTCCAAGCATAATGAACAGAACCCTTGAATATATCACGGCAAACAGTTATCATATCCTGTATAAGATGTGTGTGGAGCCACATACTTTCTGCCATGTTACAAAGAACACCACCAGGCCTTAATGCTCTTGCTAGCATCTGAAAGAAAGGCCTTTCCACAAGCTCCTGTGCAGGACCTAATTCAAAAAAAGAGATGTTAGCAACACAAATTAGGAAACCAAATATATTGGGGTGAAAATATAAAGTTGATGCATTCTTTCAATGGGGCGAAGGTTTGACATTAATGACTTGAGGAGCAAGGATAAACCAAAAATCAATCAGGTCAGAAGATACTACCCAGTGTAAAAAAATCACACTTCTACAAGCCTTTCACCCAATATCCATACAACTTTGGTCTTTCCAATCTTATTCCTTTTTTACCCTTCTAACTAAAGAATTTTCTAAAAAAAAATCGAGAACCAGAGTATTAACTCCATCTGTCCCAAAATGAGAGTCAAATTTTCTTATTGAAAAGTCAACATAAAATATCATCAAATAATCATTGGACGCAAAATTATTATGTATGATTCTAAAGTTTCAATCATCGGAAAGACTATTAAGTAAGCTATCAAAAACATTTTTTATAAAAAGTTGTAACAAGAAGTAATTTTTTTAAATAACTGATAAAAAATTACTATGTTGATCAAAATATGTCAAAATTTAAAACTCATTTTGGACGGAGGGAGCAGTATATATCAGCAAAAACAAATTGACTGACAATCTTCCATTAGTGGTTATTAAGAGTGTTCTAAAGAACCCCGATAGGCCACCTACTTTCATACACGTAATAAACCAGTAGAAGGAAATATGTATCATTCCTGCAATTTCAGTTTTATGTTAAAGGTCTGGTTAAATTTTGCTTTGCACAATTGCCAGAGAAAAGCCAAGAAATACATGTATACTGCAAGCTTATAACATACCCACGGGATCTGATGAATCAACAATGATGGCATCATACTTGCCTGCAGGTACACTCTTTATAAATTCAATAGCTGCAAATGTTACAACCAACTATGAATAGATCAGCTATTTGATAACACTGTTAAGTGTTTAAGAGTATACATATTAAGCAGTAATAATGAGATAGTGTACTTCACAAGGTGTGATACCAACCCTTAAAATGGCCAAAAACAAATACTGTGTTTATTGTAAGACATAAACAATCCTTATAAAAACAATTATAAAAGATTCTAGTCTGGTATTACCATCACCAACATGGAGATGAACACGAGGATCCTCAAAGCCTGCAGCTAACTCTGGGAAGAACTTCTTACTGACCTGCAATATACAGAAATAAACTAAAATAAAACAGAGTGATAGATAATTGATATTATTGGAGGAGGGTTAGCAATTCAGCACCCACATCTATAACCATTTCATCTATCTCACAAATATCGATAAACTCCACAGAACTGTGGCGAGCAATTTCCCTAAGAACTCCACCATCCCCGCCACCTACGACCAGAACCTACAAAACAGAAATTTCGGAAGTTAAGAATTATGTAAGATGCACATGAAAATACAGCTTGAAACCACACAAGCATAGGAAGAGATATAAGCCTACCAGCAAAAATCCCTCCCAATAATTAGTGACAATACATAAAATAAAATGTACTTCAACTAAGTGATGACAATAAATAAATAAATGTATATATATATATATATGTGTGTGTGTGTGTGTGTGTTTGTTCCTACTCCAAGAAAATGCATAAAAATCCTAAGGTAAAATCACCATTATATGAGTAAATTAAGAACCAATAACTGCTGCTCCGGGAAAATTTAGCTCCACCTTCAAATGATAATCCAGGTTTAATTATGAAATCAAGTCATCATAATCATTCCTTTCAACAAGGGGAAAAAATAAATATATATATATATATCATTAAGAAATCACAGAGTTTGCTATGTGATCTCCAAAAAAAGGACAAAACATAATCTCTTTGTGATCAGATTGGTCGTAAAAGGAGAAAAAAATAATAAAATTATAACCACAGTAATCTGGGGGGACGTGAAATAGAAACATCAAACTATGTAGATCTAAGACAATGATTTGAGCAAAAGCATTCTGCTTTCAGGTGCTCGTAAAGATCAGCATTATAGAGAAGCCTTGAAGGAAACATATGATGATACAGAGCATCTTTAGCACAACACCATGCAAATGGCAGACACAACACCAATAAGATGTACCACTCCAAGTTAGTCAATAAAAGTTAAGAGGCAATGGGCGATCTTTAGCCTACGGCGAACACCTAAGGGGCTGCATCTGGAAGGGGTGAGTTGTACATGGAGAGCCTTGGGCACAGGTGCAGCCTTAGCAACTGTAATCCCAACTACAACATTAACAGATTATCCTTGCAATTACAATTCAAGATATTCCTCAACTTTTAAAGCTATTGTAAAGAGGGTGGAAAAACAAATGTTCAACTCTACTACCGATGACCCAACTCTAGGCTACACGAAATGTCTTCGTGTAACCCAAATTGTGACGGCATCATATAGTTCATCAATACCCAAAATGGATATTTGCATCAAATAGTCGATCATTACCAATAATGGATAATTTCAAGTAAAAATATTGAAAAAGGCAACAAAACTAAGCTTCCAAGATGAAGACCCTTTGATGCTGGTGAAACATATACAACTGCTAATCAGTGTATGACCAGAAAATAAAATGTATAAAGTATGGAGATGACAGATGAAGAACGCCACGGCCAAATAAAAATAAAAAAATGTTTTAGCAAGGGATGAAAACTTATAAGTTTCAGTTAGAGGAGTTACATTTTTAGGTGAGTTGATGGAACAAAGGGGAAGATGAGTTATCATCTCCTGATAGGCACATTCATCTCTCTCGGTCAACTGAAGAATGCCATCAAGAACAAGCACTTTCCCATATGCAGATGACTGCCATCATAGGAAAAGCATCAGAAAAGATGCAGAGCCGGATAGAATGAGCTAAATACTAATTAAATTGTCTCTATTACTGAAATACTACCTCGAAAACAAGAACCTCTTGGTACTTTGACTTTTCCTTGAATAAAACCTTTTCCACTTCCAAGGAATGTGCCTCACCTGAAAAGGTAACATAAGAAAAACACACAGTAGTATGAGATATTGTATTGCAACTAAGGTGTTTAAATTAGAAAATTGAGTTGCCATAAAACATTAACCTAACGCAGTGGCAGCTATTTCCTTCATCGAAAATTATAATCATACAATCAGGCAAACAATTTCCTAAAAGACTACGATAATCAAAGATATTGCCTAAAAATACTTCATAGAATAGCGATTTTATTCAGAAACATTGAGATATATGTGGAGGCTAAGACTACTTCATAGAATAATCGGACAATCACAGAGTTCATCTTCAGACACAAGGAATCAATTCATGACGCTCAAAAATACTCTTATCGAGCAATTCCATGTTTTCAAAGTGATAAACCAGATCTAAGTATCACATACCTGGCCACATTGGGTTGTTAAAATACACTCTTTTGCCAGCTTTATCTGTAGTTATCATCGATGAAAAGTCCTCAGCAAAAACAAACTCAAATCTTTATACTAAGAGAAGAAAACTGTAAACAAGCATTATGTTTGAAAGATGTAGATTAATAGTTCAAACATCAAATAATTCAAGGTAGGCAAAGAGGATAATGACCAGGGCATAACCGAAGTTCAGAGAACCACCCAGAAACAACAGTTGAATGGCAGTTAGCTTCAAGCTCCGGATCTGAAGTCTTCGCCTTCAAGCAACAAGAAGGGATATCATCCCGGTCATTCAACTTATTCTCCTTCCCATCCATAGTCTTCTTGCATCCTGAACCTCTTCCTGCGTCGCCCTCCATAGATTATCTTTTTCTTATCCAGCTCCAGTCTCTAAACACATCAAAAATACAACTTTTCAGACAAGCATACGAACACCAGCATAACTTTTAAGAATATGAAAACTGAAAATTATGACACATTATTAATTGAAGTTGGAAAATAGTAAACTAAAAGTCAAGCTAGTGTATATAAAAGGCTTGTGACAAAAGAAGCTACCACAAGAACTAAGACAGGCTTAATAAAAGGTCTGTATTGTGTTTTAACAAACTTTTGAATCTTCGACGCAGAAAAAAACACATTAAACACCATAAATTTTTTCGGGGATAAACATAAGTAAAACCATCCAACAGCAAAGGGAGTGGATTCTATATCACACTACAAGAATAAGCAAAAGCTAAGGTGGGGGAGAAGAAGCAAAACAAGAAGAATACCAGAAGAATTCAGAGAGGTTTATTCAACAGACTGACTTTTGTGTGTCCATATATAAACCCTAGCCAGTCACCAAAAATGGAGTTTAGAAAGAAAAAAATTAAAATTAAAAAGTAACTGCAAAAAAAGGAAACTTAAAGGTGCAATAAATAACACAGAAAAATTAAAAGAGTAGCAGAATATGATACAATATGGAAAGTAAATCAAAGGAAAACACCAAGAATTTCCAATTCAAAACAAAATCCTACCACATGCAAAAATCAAGCAATAATCACTCATTATATATTAGAAGAGCATCTTCTAAAGTTATGGCATTTATCCCAAAAGCTAACGATTCGCTTTCAAACTAAATACATACCACGTATCGAATCAAAAGTAATTATCACTCGGATAGAATCATCATAACTAAAAAATAATTAATAAAATTGAAGTTTAGGGATTCAAATTAAAGCGGGAAGCAAGTTCAGTTAGTGAGAGGAACACTAAAAACTACAGCGTATGAGACAAACGAAATTCACGATAGTAGTAGAAACAGAAAATGCACAAATTCGTATGATTGAAACACCATTACAATTGAATATTTGCATGTATATGTCCAATTTAGAGAGAGAGAAAATAATGCCTGGTGTGGAAAGCAGTGTGGTTTGATTATATGCGGTACGATATGAATTCCGAGAAATCGGAGAGACTTCAATCACTGATCGCCGGCGTATCTGTGTGTGTGTGTGTCTCCGGCGGAGGTGAGAGGTTTCTGTCGATGTAAAAAATGGCGTACAAAGGGATGCAGCTCTCTCTTTATACGAGAGGAATGTACGAAATGTTTTTTTTTTTTTTTCTCTTTCCCTGCTCAGTGGAAGGAATTTTGACTAGTATTTATTAAATTGTTTATAATTACGTTTGGGACTTTACGGTAATTTGGTTGGCTGGTAAGTTTACGCGTGTGAAGGGAAAACTTATAGCGGCAATCCCTAGGGTTTCACCAATTTACACAATCCATCCATTAGGGCATCTTTAGCAAGAGGAGCTCTATTTCTCTTTTAGCCACGTCAGCTTTAAAATTATTTTATATTAATTTTTTACTACATCACCTCTATATTTATATTTATCTCTAACAAAGGTATAAATCCTTCCGTTTCGATTTAATTGTCATCAATAGTGACATATTGTGAGAGCTTTATGTCACTTTCAAGACAATTAAAATGAAACGGAGGGAGTATAAGTTGTATAACTTTTGGTCCCATTTTATTATTTTATTGTTACATCATTTTTATTCTAAATTTATTAAAATTATATATTTATAATTATTTAGACAATAATAATTATTTAATATAAAAAATTAATACATCTATTAATACATTTTTTAAAAATTAATACATCTATTAATACATTAGTAATAAAATAAAATAAAATTAATACATACGTTTACATAGATACAGACGATTGTGAAACGAGCTTGTAAAACTCTAAACCCGCATTCAACATCTTTACGGAATGATTCTTGACGTTCGGCGAACAATTTACGTTTGGCATCCATTGGATGTGAGATTGATTCCACAAATGTTGAATATTCATGATAAATGTCGTCAGTTAAATAATATCCTGAAGTATATGAGTTATCATTAACCATAAAATTTACCTTTGGAGCAATTATTTTAAGTACATCATCAAATACAGGTGATCGGTTCAAGACATTTATGTCGTTATTGTAACCAGCTACACCAAAAAAAACATGTCATATCCACAAATCAGGTCCTGCCACAGCCTCGAAAATTATTGATGGAGTACCCTTATATTCACAAGTATATTGACCCTTCCATGCTGCCGGACAATTTTTCCATTATCAATGCATGCAATCAATACTACCTAACATTCCAGAAAAGACGCGTATTTCTGCGTAGTACAAAAGTCATTGGACGTCTTCATGGTTTGGTCGTTGCAAATATTCATCCTTAAAAACAGCACACACGGCTTGACGGAATCATTTCAAACATTAAATTGCAGTAGATTCGCCTATACTCACATAATCGTCCACGGCGTCGGCCGGAACACCATACGCTAACATACGGATAGCTGCTGTACATTTTTGCAGTGGTGAGAGACCGAGTCTACCAGAACCATCACGGCGTTGCTGAAAAAATGGATCGATCTCTG